>JASDQU010105044.1:72397-104258 GCA_032191745.1 Picea mariana
GCATATATATAGAGAATAGATCCATATTAACTCAAAATCTACCTTGCCATCTTGAGTGACGTGATCATCTTAGTGCATGTGATAGATTCAGAATTAAGATGGTTCTATACTGGCATAATTTCAAGATCCTTAAGTTGTTGGAAAGGTATATCAATTTCTTTTCACCATGTAAATATGGTGAATTTCAGTAATAAAATAAGAATTGGAAAATATGTTTTATGCTTTTAAGAGGCTATAGCAATTGCTAAAATCTTTAAATGATGAATAAATCCTAGGTTTTTCTTGGTGTCAAAGTTGTCTAGGTTGAAGAGTGGTGGGAGTGGTTAGTGACAAAGGTATTTTGTTTGAAAGAATTAAGGCTAAGGAAAAACAATTAAAAGACACTGAAAATGGAAAAGAAGGTGGATATTGAGATTTTTAATAGTTATAACTTTACTCTCTTGAAGAGAAAGATGGAAGATATGCTAGTGCATAAAGATTTATCCACTTTTATTGTTGGGAGACTAGCAGATATAAGTGTTGAATAATGGATCAATRTGGATAAGAGATGATTATATGCAATCTGTTTTTTCCTTGTAGATTTTATGATTCTTAATGTSGCCTCATTGGAAAAGTATACATGGGAAAAGCTTTAAATGCATTGTATTTGTTCAAGTCCTTGGTAAATAAAATGTTGTTGAGAAGAAAGGTCATAGTTTGTTAGAGTATTTAAATGATTTTAATATGTAGATGAAAGAATTAGCTTCCATTTGAGTTCAAGAGAGTTTARAGGATYAATGTGTTTCTCTCCTCATTGGTAATATCYCAAGATTGAGATCATTGTGGGACAATTAATAAATGAGGAAAAATGTCAACTATTGGCAAGAGTTAYTTTATATTCAAATGCATTTTTTACAAGAGGATTCTYTAAAGAAATGAAATACAATTGATTTCATAGTAGATTCAATTACAATGGTAGAAATGCAACCAAACAAGGAAAATAATGAAACATTCAACCTCTCTACAAAGGAAATAAAAAATAGGATGTCACTACCCTAGTCTTTAATAGCAAGGACTACCAAAAAATTAGATGGAAGAAGGAGCTTCTTAGGATATGGCACCCCCTATAATGTAGTAGGTAAAACATCCATTCCAATAAATTATAGAAATGCAAGCATAATGTGAGACATGTAATTAGGCTAAAGAATTTTTTTCTTTCAATGAGGCAATTCACTAATGTAGGGGTCTACATGTTTTTCAAAAGAAATATGTACAACAATTGAAAAGATTCAAACAACCAAGGAAGCATATAGAGAAGCTAAAAGATGAAGAGGATGTGTCACTTTAATGAACAAACTCTACAAAAACATGCACTCCAAAGGAATAATTATAGGTATGAATTTTAAGTCTAATTCCTTTTAGTTTTATGAATCCTATGTATGGGTAAATATGCAAGGATCCNTTTTTCTTTCAATGAGGCAATTCACTAATGTAGGGGTCGACATGATTTTCAAAAGAAATATGTACAACAATTGAAAAGATTCAAACAACCAAGGAAGCATATAGAGAAGCTAAAAGATGAAGAGGATGTGTCACTTTAATGAACAAACTCTACAAAAACATGCACTCCAAAGGAATAATTATAGGTATGAATTTCAAGTCTAATTCCTTTTAGTTTTATGAATCCTATGTATGGGTAAATATGCAAGGATCCAGTTTTGTTTAAACATTTTTTTGGATAATAAAAACTTGAAAGATAATTGAAATTGTTATAAATCTAATAATAAGAATATTTAAAAATAATTATAAAGTTTTCACAAATAGAATTTTGTTCATAGCTTTAAAATGCCTAATGGTTAAGAACATGTGTTTCCTCTTAAGAGGTCACAAGTTCAAATCCAGAGGAGGTAGGGTATGTATACCTCCGTAGACTTTACCAGTACACCAATTTAGTGTGGTGGCTTGGCCATAACCTTAAAAATAGATTATTATTATTAATAATAATATTCCTTTATTATAAACTTCAAAGCAATTAAAAATAAAAAAGATATTTCTCTAAATTTTAGAAGACATTGTCATACTTAAGCAACAAAATATTGAACAAATTTGTCTTTACATTCATTATTTCTATATCAAAATAGTAAGTAAGGATAATAAATATGTAATATAAATTCCATTGGAATAAGTTTGTCAACTAGACAAATCAAATTTCATTGTTGCAGATTTAGTACGTTTACAATTAGAGAATCTTCTTCAATATTAACGAGAGATTGTACTAACAATGTAATCTAGGTCTAAAATCCTTATGTAATCAAAGGTAAAGGTAAGAAGTGGGATATATATTTATTTTCATTTAATAATCTAAACAATAAATGAGTTCCACTGTTTGTTTTTGAGTGGGAAAGGGACATTATTTAGGAAAATAACATCATGAGTAATCCTTCTTACATAATAAAACGAGAGTAGTATATACATCTTTTCTTGATAAGACCGTTTTGGCAACCCGTCTATCAATGGAAGTTTGACAATTTCATTCTACTTTATTATTTTGAAAATGGAAATAGAAACTAGAGATTGACTTCATTTATGATAGTAGAAATATAAATTAAACCCGGTACAAAGGTTGTTACAGTGTATTGTAATGAAATAACTTTATTTTCATTTATAATTTTGAAAATGGAAATAAAAACGAAATTGATTCCATGCATAAGAATCAAAATATAAATTCGACTTGGTATAAATTGATACTTTTGTTACTTTTATTATATGGACAGAGTAACAGCAATGCACGTTTAATTCTATTTATGAATTAGAATTAAGAATAGAAAAAGGAATTGAAGTTTTTATTATTTGGTCAATGGATATGTAATTACGTTTGTGAGTTGGAAATAGAAATATAACAACAGTGCTCCCTTTTATTTGGTTGTAATAATAGTAATGAAGAATAAATATTGTTTATGAGTTAGAAGTAAAATTAGAAAAAGCTTGTTATTGAAGCCTGTTACTAGAAAGTTGTAATAATAACAATAAAAATATAATTATTTATTTTAATAGATTGTTATTTTTAGTTAATAGTAATAAGAATAGGAACAAATATTTAGTTTTTTTTAAGAGTTATTCATGAAAATAGATTAAGATTGTACTTTTAATTAGTTTGCAATAATAATAGTAATATGATTTATTTATCCCGCAGGGGTGTAGATCGATTGACAATTGCCGTGTAAATGGAAGGAACTATGTAAAAAGAGGTCTCAAGGTCGATTCTCACCCCGATTTACTCGGAGGGCGTGCTTGCGGGCTGTGCGTTTCTCCCTAGGGGTTATAAGGCAGCCGACAGGATTCGAACCCGTGTCACGCGAGTACGATACTGCCGTTGTTACCGATTCCCCTAGTTACAAAAAAAAATAAAAAAAATATGATTTATTTATGTTCATGAAGTAGCAATANGGGGTGTAGATTGATTGACAATTGCCGTGTAAATGGAAGGAACTATGTAAAAAGAGGTCTCAAGGTCGATTCTCACCCCGATTTACTCGGAGGGCGTGCTTGCGGGCTGTGCGTTTCTCCCTAGGGGTTATAAGGCAGCCGACAGGATTCGAACCCATGTCACGCGAGTACGATACTGCCGTTGTTACCGATTCCCCTAGTTACAAAAAAAAATAAAAAAAATATGATTTATTTATGTTCATGAAGTAGCAATACTTAAAAAATTATATTTGCAATGAGAATAAAAATATTTACATTAGTTTAAGGAGCTAGCTAATAGTGGTCTATGCTTTCTTCCATAAGTAGGTTTTATATCAAATATAAAGCAAATTCAATTTAGAACTATTGTCATTTGAAGAGTAATAATAATAAAAATAATAATAATCTCTCGTGTGCCCATCGATTTGATATAATGTGTTGCCACAACCAAACAATGTATATGCAAATTGTATTTTTGAATTTTAATAATAAAATGTGATGCCGATTTCTTGAGGGAAATGGATAGAGATGGGGGATAATTAATCACCAAGAGAGGGGAATGTCTAGTAATGTTTAAGAGAGGGGGTCCAATGGGGAATAACCCATGTCTATTAATTCACCCCACTTCCTAGAATTACTATTGGTATATGAACCTTCTATTTTTGTTGTTGATTGTTCCCAAAGTGAATCATTGATTGCATGTAAGAGAGTGGGTGTGAAAAGTCACATTCAATAGTTATTGGGAGCATGAGGGTTGAGTACAATCAACTTGGGGAAGTGTGAGTGAAACAATAAAACCAAATGAGAGAAATTTGTATGGGTAGTTACAACAGTTTAGATGGTGAATGTTTTTGGCACGAGCAACAAGCAGAGACAAGAAAAGAAGAGCTTGGAGATGGAGCAACCATGGAGGGTGATTTTAAAACATATTTGGAGTAGGAGACTGAAGAGATAGGTTATCAGGCCTAAAGAATGAACTCCTATGTGAGTTGCACTGTAACAACAAGTGATTTCTATTGTTTTCCAGGTTCTTTTCCTAGCAGTACACTCCCTCAAGTTTCCTAGTAGTGAGAATGTTGGTTACCTATGCCAATTGGACACCAATAAATGAATGGGATGCCCGATAGACTAAGAGCGGTGAAGGGGTACATTTGTTTGGTTGGGGAGGTTGAGAGGAAGAAAGTTGGTGAAAAATCAAAATATTTGTAAGAGAATGCCAGTAGGTTGTGGGATTTTCTAAGCTATGAGTGGACAGTAAGAGACCACCCTCTTCTATGGATTTCTAGCCCCAACTTAGGGGTGACTTGCTATTGAGATATGGAAAATCAAGTCTATGGTTGGGTGGAATGTCTAGTCTAAACAGTTGGTTGCACAATTGTTTTAAAAGATATAAGTGTTTTATCTTGTTTATGTATGTATTATGAGTTTAATTGTTGTGTATTAACTCAGTATTTGAGAGTGGTTTATATGTTGTTGTGTTGAGTTATTTAAATTGTATTCATGACAATTTTATCATGTTGTATATGCATTTAATTAATGGTATCATATAGTAGTTAAATATGTGTGTTTTCATGTAGTTGGTAAGCTACATGATTAGTTAGCAACAAATTTTAATTTTGTCAGTATTTCTGCACATAATGGACCTTACTTATGATGGGGTATGTTACATTAAGGTATCATACCTTCCAGTTCAAACACTAGATCCATATGAGCCAAGAACTAATAAAAATTTGGGTAAATGTGCTGTTATAGATTTCAATATATGAAAAATTGAGGGAAAAAATTGAAAAATCAGAGYGAAATCCCCAAATTCATGAGMAAATTCAAGTCAGATTTGCMTCATAGCCATCAAACAAAGGTTAATGGAATCAATCAACAAGATTGTAGAGCTACATTTGACACAGAAGGTCGAAAATTCACATTCTAATGGCATCTGAAGTAGTTGGGAGAGTTTGATGGATTGAAAACTAAGATCGTGTTTTATTTTGAAATAAAAAACATAGATTTGTCGTGAATTGAATTTAAAAAAATTGTAATTTTTCAAATTTTGTCAATTGAAGCCGATCGACGGTCAGGATTTGCTTCCGTAGCTTGGAAAATAGAGAAAATCGACTGTCAAGACTAATTAGCAAAGTTGGGTGAAGTTCAGTGAGTCAATGGTTAAGATTAGTATGAATGGAAGATTAGCAACCCAGATTCATCTAGTATTTGGTCGAAAATTTCTAACTGTTCGAGTTTCCCAAAATAATTCTCCAATGGTTGATTGTTGAATTGTCGAGATTCGTAAAGAGTTTTAGTTTGCCAACATAAATCATTAATGGTTGATGATCCTATCGATGAGTTTGGATAATATTTTGGTTGAGCCAAAGGAAATCTATAATCATTGATGACCGATGATTTGATCAACAAGTTTGGTGAGGAGTTTGGTTTAACCACAGGAAATATTCGATCATCAATGTCTGATGATCAGGTATCAGAAAATAATGGCGAAAGGTTTCATGAGTCCAAAGGAAATCATTGATCATCAATGGTTGATGAATGGAGGGTCAACATATTTAGTGAGGCATTCAATTCATTCAAAAGAATTTTCCAATCACCAATTAAGGAAAGAGGATGATGATGTGTCTTTCCACATCAACATCCATGTGTCATGCTACATTATCCATAGTGTCATTTCAGTATCCATGTGTCATTCCACGTCATCATATATGTGTCATTCCATGTCATCATAGTTTCCACATCAGCCTAGAGATGGTTGATAGTTGATGGTTGATGGTCAATGATTGGGGTTCGACAAGTTTTGTGGGAAAAAAATGGTTTTCCAAGAAAAATGGTCAATGATCAGGGTTCGAGGAAATCATTGAGAAATTTTGATTTACCAAATAAATATCCAATCATTGATCATTGATGTAGTGTTGGAAAATCAACAGTTCAGATTGCTTCGAGTTGGCGATCGATGGTCGAAATTTGTTTGCATATATGGGGAATGTTTAGCAGATCAACAATTGAGATATTCTTATTTGAGATCAATGGTGTAGATTAAAAGACTCTTATAATAGTAAAACAACCAATTTTCTATAAAATTTTATGATTGTTGAAGGTCCTAAACTTGTAGAGCAATTTTGAGGGCCTAAATGACACTTTTAGGCAGTGAAAAGTCAATAGAAGAGGCTGAAAAACCATGTATAAAGGTACAACTAGACTCTACAGATTAAACAAAATAACCTAGAGACATATTTCAAATGAGTTATTCTAGGTCCAAAATGGTGCTTGTATGAAAACATTACAACCAAAATTATAAAGGGTATATTTTCGGCACTAGTTTATTTCTAAAGGGCATAAATCCTTGATTGAAATCTTATGAACCATACAAGACAGAAATGGATCCAGATTTGGAATCGAGGTATGTAAAAATGTATAAGAAGATAAAGAAGACATATGTAGCATACATGGATAAAATGAGAAAAACAGTCTAAACTTTTCTGAACCGTAATTGTCATCTCGGAGCTCCAATTTGAAAAAACAAATAGTCACTATAAAGGTATTAAGGAGGAGAAGACATATATCCATGCATAATTTTGAATACAGCACTAAAATTTCTCAAAAAGAAATAAATAAATTTTCCATCACTAAAAATAGAGCAATGAGTGGAAATTACAACTGGTGAATGTTGTAATTTGTTTCTCGGAACTTAGAAGACACATAAGTGAAGTCATTGGAGATATGTTTCAAAGGTGAATATGTCTAAGGAATCATATTTTGAATTGGTGCATTATGTTCTTCATAAATTTATGTGAAGAATAACTTGTAATCTAATGAATGAAATTTTTTATAGTGGGCATGTTCTAACAATAATTATTCCAAGCACATTTCTTGCAGAATTAAAGGTACACGAAAATATATTTATTTATTATATGAGAACTAGATTTATGAAATATTCCCAAACATCTTATAGCCATAAGGAGTAGTTCATAGATATACATTCCAAAATGGGAAATGTTGAGACAAAGTCTAATGGAAGAAGAGGCACACAAGAGCCTGTAACTATGAGAATCCTTCATAGAGAAGTGCGGAGCTATAGAGAAGATAATGAGAGGGTTATGAAGGCTCAAGAAGAGATGCTTCAAAGTATAAATATATTTCATAGGAAAGAGAATAAATACTCTGGCTAGAAAAAAGGAAACTAATGCTAGATAAGTGACAACATCCACATCCCGTAGAACAAGGGATAATCATGGGAATGAAAGAAAATCAATGAGTATGAGCATGCATCATCATTCCCAAGAGCAATACACTAGGATAGTTCATGCAATTTCAGAGATAGGGAGAATCCCAAGTGTGTCTCCTATCTGGAGACAAAGAACAAGGCCTGGGGCAAACACCTTGCAAGGTGAGTTCAAGAAAATCAAGCTACCAGCTTCCAATGGTGAGAAAAAGAAAGGAGAAGAGGTCAAGGCATGGTTGTTGGAAATGAAGAAATATTTCAAGCTACATAATTACCCCTCTAGGGTAGAAGCTATAATTGCAACCTACCAATTGAAAGGAAAGACATCCATGTTGTGGGATCATATTAAGTAAGCCAAGAACCTTGATGAGAAGAAAATATCATGGAGGTTGTTCAAAGGATATTTCCAAGAGAAATATTTTCTCGAGTATTAATTTGAAAGGAAAATGAAAAACATATTTGAAATAAAGTTGGGAAGCATGACAATGGAGGAATATGAGAAGAGATTCTTTGAGTTGTTGAAATATGTTGACTTTAAAGGATGAGAAAGTCAAAATCCAAAATTTTATGAGTGGGTTACTTTTTTTCTACAGTGACAAGATACAATATGATAACCCTGGGAATTTGGAGGAGGCCACACGAACAGAAAAATATATTTATGAGCAAAGCAGAGGAAGTCCAGTCGTCAAGAAAAATTTAAATGGCAATATGAAGGGTAAAAGGGATCAATGAAATAAATTTTTTAAGATATCCTTTTTCAAGAACAACTCACAAGCAAATAAACAAGGTCAATCATCCCAAAATAAGCCCACGATGAAAAATCCATTTGGGAAAAGGCCAAGGTATTAGCATGTACAACGTTGTGTATGTGAGGGAAATCACTTATATAGGGAATGCCTTGTAAAGGACAAAGAATGAGGAATTTCCAAAATATTTAATTGAAACAATGGAATACGTGGAAGGAAACATGTCAAGGATTTATACATCCTTAGACAACAATAAATTAGAATATAAGTCCCCCATGATTGAAGTGGAAGGTAAGATTGAAAACTACCCTATAACAATGTTAATTGATTATGGAGCTAGCAATATGTTACATAAACTATAGCATTGTTGAAATATTTTGCTTGCAAAGGAGTAAGCATACAAAATTTTGGTTAGTTCAGTTACACATAAGGGCCAAGAGGAAAATCAATGAGCTTTCTAAAGGCTATTCATTAGACATGAATGGACTCAACACAAAGGTAGATGTGAACATTGTACCATTGGGTTCATATGATTTTCTAATTGGCGTGGATTGGTTAGAAAAAACCATGATATCCTAGACTATTACAACACCACAATCACATGTCTTGATGAAGAAGGGAAACAAGGTAAGTTTAAAGGAATTCCAAGAGCTATAGTTGTTAGAGAAATTTCAGCTATGTAGTTAAAAATGAGTTTGAGGAAGGGATGCAAAAATTTTGCATGCCATATGGAAGAGGAAACAAGAGATAAAGTGGAAATAATTGAATACCATTAGCTCTTAAGTGATTTTGAAGATGTTTTTGGGGATATTCTAGGAATGCCACCAAAGAGTGACATTGATTTGTCTATTGATTTTTCTATTGATTTGGTGCCAGGAGTTTCCCCAGTGTCCAAGACACCTTACAAAAATGGAACACCAGAGTTAAAAGAGTTATAGATGCAACTTGAAGAGTTATTAAAGAAGGGATATATACATCCAAGTGTGTCACCTTGGGGATCCCCAATACTATCTATGAAGAATAAATATGGGAACTTAAGGGTATGTATTGATTTCATAAAGATAAATAAGGTCACCATAAAGAACAAATATATTTTTCTAGGGATTGATGATCTATTTGATCAGCTGAAGAGTGCAAGAACTGTTTTCAATATTGAATTGAGATTAAGTTATGATAAAGTGAGTATAAAGGAAAATATATATCAACAAGATGACATTTAGGAAAATATATGGGAATTATTAATTCACTGTAGTGTCATTTGGACTATTAAATGCACTCACAATTTTCATGTTCCTGATGAATGGAGTGTTCAGGCAGTACCTCGACAAGTTTGTAAGTGTGTTCCTAGATGATTTACTCATCTATTTCAATAAAAAGTAGGAACATGAGAAGCATTTAAGAATGGTGCTAATAGTTTTAAGAGAGCATATATGTCAAGCTAAGTGCATATTTTATCATAAGAAGATTTACTACTAGAGGCATATAATTTTAGAAGAAGGGATATCAGTTGATCCTAAGAAGATAGATTCCATTAGAGGATGGACAGAGACAAGAAATTTCATAGAGGTTATATCATTCATGGATTTTTTCGATTATTAATGGAGATTCACAAAATGATTTTCAAAGATTGAAATCCCAATTACCTCTTTGCAAAAGAAGGGAGTGAAATTTGAATGGACTTCAAAATGTGAAGAAAGATTTTAGTAGCTGAAAGACATATTGAAAAGTGTGTTGGAAGATTGGTTGTTGTCATTGATGTCAACCCTAGTCATGGGTTTTGGACCGCAAGATTGATAAAGGTATTTGGACATGAAGGACAATGCACGTGCATATACAACACCCATGAATGAATAGTATACATCATGTTGCTTCTGGTGGTATGTGGCATGTCACGTGGATCCTCATGGTTGAGGAGAAATGAATTTTTGAAGATGACAAAATGAATTGAAGAAGGAAGTACATGTAGGCCTTGAATATAATTAAAGAAAAGAATTACAAAATAAGAAAGTGTCAGATTAGCCCTAATGTTAAAATGAAGTGACATAAATGGTATAAATAAACATCATTAGACATTCATTTTGATACAAGTTGAATTTCAGAGGAAATAATAAGTAAAGAAGGCCATATTTGAAGGGAGGATGAAGTCTTTTGGTAATGTGTTCTAAGGTATGTTATTTTCAGGTCATCTTACCATTTTTCCTATAAATATTTTTCTAGAACGATTCAGATGGTGAAATCGCTATGGTATTTATAAGACATATCAAGGTACCTCTGTTAAAAAATTTATCTCTTGATTTGCTATAATTATGGAGATACACTCTTTGGAAGATAGGGTTTGTGACCAGTCCTGAAGCTAGTCAATAAACAGGTGTTCCGGGTAAAACAGTCATAATTTCTTCATTGAGAATCCAAATGATGTGGGACAAATTTCATTGGAAATAGTACATACTTTATTTTCTTGTGTGTGAGTTTCATAATCGGATGTTAAATATTGAGTGCGGGGCATTCTGTACAAGTTCGGTCTCCTGAATAGACTTGAATTGAATAAAGTCTACCATTCTTTCTATAACTTTTTTTTGGGGAGGATTCAAGGAGTGAAACTTGGAGGATTTTCAGAGAATACATTGAGTAATATTATATACAAGATCAGAGTACTCTAAGAATTGAATAATTGCATAAATTGGAGAAGTCTCAGGAAGCATTATCAGGTTCTATGTGATGAGTGGTTGATGGTGATGATTTAATGTAAAGTTTTATTATCTCTCATATATTATTCGGTGGAAGGAAGGGGCAAGGATGGAGATTTCAACTCTCTCTTGATATTGAAGGATTGTATCTTCCTCTTGGAGTTTTATCCCTTCCTTTACATTTGGAAGTTGTAGCTAACTTTGGAAGTCATTACTTGCCTTGAACAATAACTATTGATTATTTCTCATATATTGTGCATGGTGTATTGGTGTAAATCTTATACTATTGTTCATTTATCATTGGATATAGTTGAATGGTTTAAGTATAAGTTGAAAAAGGTTTTAAATTGTACTTGATACTGATTCACCCCCCTCTCAGTATCAACAATTGGTATCAGAGTGGGTTACCTTCAGTATAGTTTAACCACTGGAAAGAAGATCCTAAGAAGAAATGAAAGACAAAATTCCAAATGGGATTCCACCATTTGATGGAAAAAATTTTGAATATTGGAGTAATAGAATGGAAACTTACTTGAAATATCTTGGGGAAGATGTTTGGTTCTCAGTTGATTTAGGATACAATGCTTTGAAGAAACCAAAGACTGCAGCTCAGAAGGACGCAAAAAGGAACAACAAAATGACAATAGATACCATCCTGGATGGATTGACGGATTCAGTGAAATCCAAGGTGGGATCATGTGCATCATCAAAAGAGCTTTGGGATAAGCTACAAGACCTTTATTTAAGGGAATACGTGGAATAAGAAGAAGAAGAAGAAGAAGTTGAAGCAAATTACAACATCTCATATTTCAAAGAAGAAAATAGAGGTCAGTTCTTTTGCTTTAATTGTGAAGGAGTAGGTCATCTTGAATTTGAATGTCCTCATCCAAGGATTGAAAGAAATGACATTGAAGAAGAAAATTCCAATGAAGAAGAATAAAATCATGAAGAAAAAATTATTCAACAAGAAGATGAGAATCTTAAAAAATTGAAGCACGTTGAGATTGAAAATAGCAAGCTCAAAGACACGCAAATAAAACTAAGAAGTGAATTCGGTAGTTGTGAAAAGACAATTTTAATCTTGAAGAAATAATTAGAATACTTTGAGGAACTAAGAGAAGAAACCATTTCCTTGAAAACTCTACTCGAAGAAGAAAGAAGAATAGGAGAAGTAAGGAATGTCCAAATGATGAAACAAGAAGAAGATTGTGAGAAACTTGAACAATAAGTTGTCTCATTGAGGAAGAGCTTAAGAAACTCTCAAGTGCCAAAAGACTTAACACATCTTGGATGCATGGGTGAAACTTCATACAAAGAAGATGAAAATACCAACAAGAAGGTTGAAGAAAGAGCTACACAGACAATTGATGAGAAGTGGACCAGGATAACAGAAAGAAGGAATGATTACAAAAGAGATGAATATCCAAGAAGACCTTCTACCTTCAGGAATCAAAGAAGCTTCAATCAGTATGAAGGAAACTACAGAAGAATAGATCATGAACCAAGATGGACTACATCACAAAGAAGCCCACTTACTCCAAGGTATCAAAAAAGATTTCTTGGTGATTGTTATACTTGTGGAAATTTTGGACACAAGGATATCAATTGTAGAATCATTGAAAGGAACACATACGCAAGAAACATGAATGGTGTAAATAGAAGATATGGAAATAATCATGGATTTTTCAACAAAAGTTATAATTAATTTTCCCCATTGATGGACAAAAATATTGCATGCTACAAATGTAATTATCTTGGTCACAAAGCACGAAATTGCAGATATATGAATGAACATGTCCCTGTGCCAACCACAGTATGGAGAAGGAAAGAGTTTCCAAACAATGAAGATTGTTGAATATAATTGACTGCTAAAGAATGTAAAGAAGAAGATGAATGGTACATAGACAGTGGATGTTCTTCACACATGACCGGGGATCAAGACAAATTCATCAGCTTGAAGAGAAAGGGTGGCAATGTTGCATTTGGAGATGACTCATCTGCCAAACTACTTAGAGAAGGAGAAGTAGATCTTGGAAGAAAATATGTAAAAGAAAAGAATGTTATATTGCTTGAAGACTTGAATCATAATCTACTCGGTGTTAGTAAAATGTGTGATCAAGGATACACTCTTACGTTTGATTCCCGAAAATGTAAAATCAGAGAAAATAACTCAGAAAGATTGGTTGCAGCTGCAACAAGAAGACTGAACAACATATACATCCTAGACATGAAGAAGAGAGAGAATACAGAAGCCACACAAAAGGATTCTAAGGAAGAAAAGCTCCCAAAGACCAAAAATAAGGATGAAGTATTATTGAGTGCCACATGTTCAGAGGGAGCAACCCCAAAGAAGAGAGTTACATTTTCCCATTAAACTCAGGGGGAGAAGCACTAATCTTTGCCATTGATGTCAAAGGTGGAGAGAAATTGGGAGCATGATGATAGGGGGAGAATGAGTGTTGCCATCAATGACAAAGGGGGGGATTGTTGGAAGATTGGTTTTTGTCATTGATGTCAACCCTAGTCATGGGTTTTCGACCATAAGATCGATAAAGGTATTTGGACATGAAGGACAATGCACATGCATATACAACACCCATGAATGGATAGTATACATCATGTTGTTTACGGTGGTATGTGGCACGTCACATGAATCCTCATGGTTGAGGAGAAATGAATTTTTGAAGATGACAAAGTGAATTGAAGAAGGAAGTACATGTAGGCCTTGAAGATAATTAAAGAAAAGAATTACAAAATAAGAAAGTGTCAGATCGACCCTAATGTTAAAATGAAGTGACATAAATGGTCTAAATAAATATAATTAGACATTCATTTTGATACAAGTTGAATTTCAGATGAAATAAGAAGTAAACAAGACTGGATTTCAAGGGAGGATGAAGTCTTTTGGTGATGTGTTCTAAGGTATGTTATTTTCAGGTCATCTTACCATTTTTTCAATAAATTTTTTTATAGAATGATTCATATGGTGAAATCGCTATGGTATTTATAAGACATATCAAGGTACATCTGGTAAAATTTTCAGCTCTTGATTCACTATAATTATGGAGATACACTATGTGGAAGATACGGTTTGTGACCAGTCCTGAAGCTAGTCAATAAACAGGTGTTCCAGGTAAAACAGTCATAAATTATTCATCGATAATCCAAAGGACATGGGAAAAAATTCATTGGAAAGAGTACAGACTGTAGTGTCTTGTGTGTGAGGTTTAGAATTGGATGTTAAATATTGAGCATGGGACATTATGTACAAGTTCGGTTTCCTGAATAGACCTGAATTGAATAAATTCTACCATTCTTTCTATAACTTCTTTTTGGGGAGGATTCAAGTAGTGAAACTTGGATGATTTTCAGAGAATACATTGAGTAATATTATATGCAGGATCAGAGTACTCTAAGAATTGAAGAATTGCAGAAATTGAAGAAGTCTCAGGAAGCATTATCAGGTTCTATGTGATGATTGGTTGATGGTGATGATTTAATGTAAATGTTTATTATCTCTCATATATTATTGGGTGGAAGGAAGGGGCAAGGATGGAGAGTTCAACTCTCTCTTTATATTGAATGATTGTATATTCCTCTTGGAGGTGTATCCCTCCATTTACATTTGGAAGCTGTAGCTACCTTTTGAAGTCATTACCTTGAACAATAACTATTGATTATTTCTCATATATTGTGCATGGTGTATTGTGGTGTATTGGTGTAAATCTTATACTATTGTTCATTGTTCATTGGATATAGTTGAATAGTTTAAGTATAAGTTGAAAAAGGTTTTAAATTGTACTTGATATTGATTCACCCCCCTCTCAGTATCAACAAAGTGTAGTAATATTGAATATTCCAAATTTGGATAAATGTTTTGTTGTGTGCATTAATGCATGAAAGGAAGGGATAGGTGGAGTGCTCACAAAAAACGATCATCTAGTATATTATGAGTCCATAAAATTAAAAGAGAATGAGATGAATTATGCCACCCGTGATTTAGAACTAGAAGGAATTATTCATGAATTAAAAATGTGGATATATTACCTCGTGGGGAGGAAATTTGAGCTAAGGAAAAATCACTTTGGTGTGAAACATTTGTTTGTACATCCCACATTAAATGTGAGACAAACTAAATAGATCAAAATTTTGAGTGAATATGACTTTGAAACTAAGCACATCAAAGGAAAACAAAATCAAGTGGTTGGTGCATTCACCATGAGAGTACACAAAATGCATATTGAAGCAATCAACATGTATAGGATTGATATGAAAGACAAAATTGTTCAAGCAACAACTTCAGATCATCATATTTGAAAATAAAAGGAACATTACAACATTGTAACTTTCAATAGAAATATAATTATTATGAGTCTGAAGAGGACAGAGTTATCATGTACAAAGGAAAAGTATATGTGCCAAAATATAATGAGCTAAAAAATTCAATGATAAGGGAAATGCACAATGTTCCATACGTGGGGAACCCATGATATAAAAAAACAATTGTAGTTGTAAGAAACTAATGTTTTTGGCTGAAAATGAAGAAATAATTGGTTAATTACATAGCCAGTTTTCTAGATAGCCAAAATGTTAATACAAAACATAGACATCTAGCTAGGTTATTGAAGCCATTTCTCATTCCCGAATGGAACTGGGAAGTAGTTACAATATATTTTATTAAAAATCTTATCGGAACAATGAAGCAACATGAATTCAACATGGAATTGGGGAACAAATTAACTAAGGAAACACATTGTATTCCAGTAAATATTACACACAAGACAACAAATATTGCAAAGATCTACATGAAATAAGTTTTACAGGATACATGCACTAGTACAAAATGAGAGATAAGTGACCAGGCGACCAAAACAATTGGTCACCATAGTTTTTTCAAGTAATAAATGACAAAAATTGATAAATTTTAAGTGACCAAGATAACTAAAAAAGACCAAGATAAATGGCCAATTTGGTCATGGGATAAGAACTAAACTAAATTAATACCAAGATAAATGACCAAATTTGTTCACATGATATAATTAGACTAAAAAAGACCACATAAAAATTGGTCATTTATTTGGTCATTTTTAGTTGTCACTCCGATAATGCAAAATTACAATTTTGATAATGAATTTGTACAATTTATAAAATTCTAACACTGCAGATGGATGCAAAGACCCCCTAGAAAGGGGTCTCCAGATTGATTCAAAGACCCCTTTCTATGGGGTCTTTGAATCCATCTGTAGTGTTAGAATTTAGTAAGTTGTAGACCCCCTCATGTGTCACAGCTCAACAATTGACACCAAATTAGCTATCATGGTGATTTCCTAGCGAGATATGGCTTATATATATCATCATTTTGAAAATTCACTTAGGAACTAATTACTTTGAACTAGATCCAACCATGGGAAACTACTCCATATAGTCAATTATTAGAATTTATATTGCACATTGAGAGATTTAATTTGGTGGGCTTAGGAAAGAAATAATTACTTTGAACTAGATCCAACCATGTAGGGAAACTACTCCATATAGTCAATTATTAGAATTTATATTGCACATTGAAAGATTTAATTTGGGGGGCTTGGGAAATTTGTTGATACTGAGAGGGGGTTGAATCAGTATCAAGTACAATTTAAAACATTTTCCAACTTATACTTAAACCATTCAACTATATCCAATGAGCAATGAACAATAGTATAAGAGTTACACCAATACACCACAATACACCATGCACAATATATGAGAAATAATCAATAGTTATTGTTCAAGGGAAGTAATTATTTCCAAAGGTAGTTACAGCTTCCAAATGTAAAGGGAGGGATAAACCTCTAAGAGAAAGATACAATCCTCCAATATCAAGAGAGATTTGAACTCTTTATCCTTTCCGCTTCCTTCCACCTAAGAATATATGAGAGATAATAAAACTTTACATTAAATCATCACCATCAACCAATCATCACATAGAACCTGATAATGATTCCTGAGACTTCTTCAATTTATGCAATTCTTCAATTCTTAGAGTACTCTGATCTTATATATAATATTACTCAATTTATTCTCTGAAACTCCTCCAAGTTTCACTCAAATCCTCCCCAAAAAGAAGTTATAGAAAGAATGGTAGACTTTATTCAATTTTGGTCTATTTAGGAGACCGAACTTGTACATAATGCCCCGTGCTCAATATTTAACATGCTATTTAGAAACTCGCACACAAGAAACTACAGTCCGTACTATTTCCAATGAAATTTGTCCCACATCATTTGGATTATCGATGAAGAAGTTATGATTGTTTTATCCAGAACACATGTTTATTGACTAGCTTCAGGATTGGTCACAAACCCTATCTTCCACAGAGTGTATCTCCATAATTATACCGAATCAAGAGATTAAATTTTTACCAGAGGTACTTTGATATGTCTTCTCAATACCATAGAGATTTCACCATCTGAATCGTTCTATAAAACAATTATAGAAAAAATGGTAAGATGACCTGAAAATAACATACCTTAGAACACATCACCAAAAGACTTCATTCTCCCTTGAAATCCGACCTTCTTTACTTCTTATTTCCTCTTAAATTCGAATTGTATCAAAATGAATGTATAATGATGTTTATTTATACCATTTATGTCACTTCATTTTAGCATTAGGGCCAACCTGACACTTTCTTATTTTGTAATTATTTTCTTTAATTATCTTCAGGGCCTACATGTACTTCCTTCTTCAATTCACTTTGTCATCTTCAAAAATTCATTTCTCCTCAACCATGAGAATCCACGTGACGTTCCACATACCACCAGAAACAACATGATGTATACTATCCATTCATGGGTGTTGTATATGCATGTGCATTGTCCTTCATGTCCAAATACCTTTATCAGTCTTGTGATCCAAAACCCATGACTAGGGTTGACATCAATGACAACAACCAATATTCCAACAATCTCCTCTTTTGTCATTGATGGAAACACTCATGCTCCCCCTATCATCATGATCCCAATTTCTCTCCCGCTTTGACATCAATGACAAAGGTTAGGGTTTCTCCCCCTGAGTTTAATGGAAAAATGTAACTCTCTTCTTTGGAGCTGCTCCCCCTGAACATGTGGCACTCAATAATACTTCATCCTTATTTTTGGTCTTTGGGAGCTTTTCTTCCTTAGAATCCTTTTGTGTGGCTTCTGTATTCTCTCTCTTCTTCATGTCTAGGATGTATATGTTGTTCGGTCTTCTTGTTGCAGCTGCAACCAATCTTCCTGAGTTATTTTCTCTGATTTTACATTTTCGGGAATCAAACGTAAGAGTGTATCCTTGATCACACATTTTACTAACACCGAGTAGATTATGATTCAAGTCTTCAAGCAATATAACATTCTTTTCTTTTACATTTTTTCTTCCAAGATCTACTACTCCTTCTCTAAGTATTTTGGCAGATGAGTCATCTCCAAATGCAACATTGCCACCCTTTCTCTTCAAGCTGATGAATTTGTCTTGATCCCTGGTCATGTGTGAAGAACATTCATTGTCTATATACCATTCATCTTCTTCTTTACATTCTTCAGCGGTCAATGCTATTCGAAAATCTTCATTGTTTGGAATCTCTTTCCTTCTCCATACTGTGGTTGGCATAGGGACATCTTCATTCATATATTTGCAATCTCGTGCTTTTTGACCAAGATAATTACATTTGTATCATGCAATATTTTTTTCCATCAATGGGGAAAATCAATTATAACTTATGTTGACAAATTCATGATTTTTTCCATATCTTCTATTTACACCATTCATGTTTCTTGCGTATGTGTTCCTTTCATTGATTCTGCAATTAATTGCCTTATGTCCAAAAATTTTGCAAGTATACCAATGACCAAGAAAGAAATTTTTCTACCTTGGAATAAGTGGACTTCTTTGTGATGTAGTCCATATGGGTTCATGATCTATTCTTCTGTAGTTTCCTTCACACTGATTGAAGTTTCTTTGATTCCTGAAGGTAGGAGGTCTTCTTGGATATTCATCTCTTTTGTAATCATTCCTTCTTTCTGGTATCCTGGTTCACTTCTCATCAACTGTCTGTGTAGCTCTTTCTTCAACCTTCTTGTTGGTATTTGCATCTTATTTGTATGAAGTTTTACCCATGCATC
This sequence comes from Picea mariana, assembly GCA_032191745.1. Taxonomy (NCBI): domain Eukaryota; kingdom Viridiplantae; phylum Streptophyta; class Pinopsida; order Pinales; family Pinaceae; genus Picea; species Picea mariana. The sequence continues at coordinate 91,641 of JASDQU010105044.1, forward strand.
CAATATGTGTTAAGTCTTTTGGCACTTGAGAGTTTCTTAAGCTCTTCCTCAATGAAACAACTTCTTGTTCAAGTTTCTCACAATCTTCTTCTTTCTTCTTCATTTGGAAAGTCCTTACTTCTCCTATTCTTCTTTCTTCTTCGAGTAGAGTTTTCAAGGAAATGGTTTCTTCTCTTAGTTTCTCAGAGTCTTCTAATTGTTTCTTCAAGATTACAACTGTCTTTTCACAACTACCCAATTCACTTCTTAGTTTTCTTTGCGTGTCTTTGAGCTTGCTATTTTCAATCTCAACATGCTTCAATTTTTTAAGATTCTCATTTTCTTGTTGAATAATTTTTTCTTCATGATTTTTTTCTTATTCATTGGAATTTTCTTATTCAATGTCATTTCTTTCAATCCTTGGATGAGGACATTCAAATTCAACATGAATTACCCCTTCACAATTAAAGCAAAAGAACTGACCTCTATTTTCTTCTTTGAAATCAGAGTTCTTCTTCTTCTGTGTCTTCCCTTACATAAAGGTCTTGTATCTTGTCCCAAATCTCTTTTGATGATGCACATGATCCTACCTTGGACTTCACTGAATCTGTCAATCCATCCAGGATGGTATCTATTGCCAATTTGTTGTTCTTTTTTGCTTCCTTCTGAGTTGCAGTCTTTGGTTTCTTGAAAGCATTGTATCCTGAAGCAACTGAGAACCAAACATCTACCCCAAGATCTTTCAAGTAAGTTTCCATTCTATTTCTCCAATATTCAAAAATGCTTCCATCAAATGGTGGAATCCCATTTGGAATTTTGTCTTCCATTCCTTATTAGGATCTTCCTTCCAGTGGTTAAACTATACTGAAGGTAACCCACTCTGATACCAATTGTTGATACTGAGAGGGGGGTGAATCAATATCAACTACAATTTAAAACCTTTTTCAACTTATACTTAATCCATTCAACTATATCCAATGAGCAATGACCATTAGTATAAGAGTTACACCAATACACCACAATACACCATGCACAATATATGAGAAATAATCAATAGTTATTGGTCAAGGGAAGTAATGACTTCCAAAGGTAGCTATAGCTTCCAAATGTAAAAGGAGGGATAAACCTCCAAGAGGAAGATACAATCCTCCAATATCAAGAGAGATTTGAACTCTCTATCCTTTCCCCTTCCTTCCACCCAAGAATATATGAGATCAACATCTTCATTGTAGCAGGTTTCTCTATTTTATCAATAAAGAAGAATTGAGATGTTTTGGCTTGTCTATCTTATTGCATATGGTTGAGGTATGTTTCATGGTTATCTCTTTCTGTTATTTGCTTCATACACACATATAAATGCATCTAAAAAGTAGATCAACAAAGTGTTTGACAAAATACCACAACCAGGAAAAAGTTTTAAAAAGACACCAAAACAGTGATGATCCTTGCATAATGGCTTGGGATCATTACACACGTGACGTGACACATACCACCGGAAACAACATTATTTATACTATTCATTCATGGGTGTTGTATATGCATGTGCATTGTCCTTCATGTCCAAATACCTTTATCAATATTGCGGTCCAAAACCCATGACTAGGGTTGACATCAATGACAACAACCAATCTTCCAACAAAATTGACAGCAAATTAGCTATTATGATGATGTCTTAGCGAGCTATAGATTATATAAACATCTTGCAAATTCCCTTAGGAACTAATTACTTTGAACTAGAACCAACCATGGGAAACTACTCCATATACTCAATTATTAGACTTTATATTACACATTATATTACACTTGAGGGAAGAACTTACCAATACACTCATAATAGGAAGGTTTACTAACCTTTCTTGCTTCTCTGAAATTCTTTACAACCTTTTCATTTTTGAACTGGTTTATGTTTCATACTTTCCTTTATGAACTTCACCTTAATTTGATTTTCGTGCTAGTTGTGGAGCCTGATTATCTTCCTCATTCATATGTTTGTTTTAGTAGTTCTTGGATCCCATTTATTGATGGGGGGATTTCCCCCCACTAATTTCATTAGGGGGATCCGAGGGGGGAGAAAATTAATTGATTCCCCCCTTGCTAGGGATTCGAGGTCAATGTCACTGAAGAGAAATTTTGGGAAAAAAATCCTTATAAAATATTGTAATTTCGTAGTCAATCTGGATTGTTCATTATAAGGGCATAGATCTGATGATAGAAGTTATGTTAGGGATTTTTTCCCTAGAAGGAAACCCTATTTTATGAAGGATTTGTTTTATGGCTATGTTTAATAGTGAATATTGTATTTTGAGGGAGGAGATTGTGAGAGAAAGAAGAGGAAGTTACAGAGGGTGTGTTGTAGGTTGTATCCCTTCATTTTTTTGGATAATAAGAAGGAAGGACCTGGAAATTTCTCTGGTGGACGTAGCCAACACTGGCTGCACCACATATATATGTGTCTCTATTGTATTGTGTATCTTCTGTGTTTTATTTCCACAATTATTTTATTTTATTTCTCTGTGATCCTATTTTTCTAACATTTCTTACTCTGGATTTGTTATCACCCCTTTTATTTTATAGGTAGTCAGTAATCATTGAGTTTTATATCTCACAATCATCGTTTGGATATTCTTTAGAATAAACTTCAAAAGCATTCAAGGGAAGTTTAGATATATTTCCTTCTTCTCCCCTTCATCTGCAATTCCTCAAAGATAACATCCTGACTGACAAGAAAAAAAAAAATCGTGAGGTTCATGTATGTTGTAAGCATTTTATGCTTCCCTCCAACCTATAAAAATACATCTTTCATTCATTTTGAACCTTTTCTCTTTTGTAACAATCCCATATGTTGTGCTTCCAAACACACACAATTGTTGAATATCTGCTTGACCAAACTGTACTAAGTAGTATTTGCAACTTCATCTTCATGTTTCTTTCCTCCTTGTCAGGATTTGTGACCACCCCTCTTCTTTTATAGGTAGCCACTGCCTTCACTAGATTTTTCCCTTTGGCATCAACTTTTGTATCTTCTTTAAAATCATTTTCTGAAGCATTCAATGGAAGCTTAGTTCCATCACCTGGATTTTCCTTCTTTTTTTCTACATATGCAAGTTCATTAAAGATGATATACCATAGCACTCATTTTATTATTATGAGGATCATATAATTTGAAGTGTTTGATTATTCACTGTAAAAAATAAATAATAAAATATACACATTTTACCTATGTTATCTAGCTTGTGCCTTTTCTCTTTCAAAACATGCACATATGTCGTGCTTCCGAACACACACAAATGTTGAATATTTGTCTTCTTCATTGAACACGATTCTTCAATATGTTTTCCCTTTACCATATTAGTCATTGATCTATTCAATACAACACAACAACAATATTCATAGCTTTTGTCAAAAAGTTGCAAGGATAATTTTTTCGTTACAAAAGCATTTATCCATTTCAACTATGATGTGGTTTTTCGATTTTGATAAGTGAGAAAATAATGAGAGATAAGTGATTGAAACAATGAGAGATAAATGACCAAACATAATGACCAAAATTCACAAATAAAATGAACAAAAAATGAGAGATAGGTGACCAAAACATTAGAGATAAGTGACCAAAAAACGACCAAAATTCACATATAAATGACCAAATGGCAGTTTTGGTGGCTAATTTTAGGTCTCTTATCACACGACCAAAAATGTGGTCATATTTAGTTTGGTCATTTCTAGCTTGTATTGTGGTCATTAATTTGGTCATATATTTGGTCATTAATTGTGACAATTAATGACTAAATATATGACCGAATTAATGACCAAATTAATGTCCACAAGACAAGTTGTAAATGACGAAACTAAATATGACCACATTTTCGGTAGCATGATAAGAGACCGGAAATTAGACACCAGTGATCACCAAATCAAAATTGGTCATTTATATGCGGATTTTGGTCATTTTTTTGGTAACTTATCTCATTTTCTACTATTGATGGAGTGCCTAAGGAATTAGTTTCAGACAGAGATCCAAACTCCAAATTCAATTTTTGGAAGGGTTTTTTCAAAGGATTTGGGACAATTTTAAATCTCATTACAACATATCACCCAAAGTTAGATGGAAAAATAGAGAGGACTAAGAAAATAATTGAAGATATGGCTTATAATGTATGTGATGGGCTAAGTGGCAGGATTATATACACTTAGTAGAATTTTATTGCAATAATGGGTACCGATCCTCATTGAAAATGAGTCCATTTGAAGCATTGCATGGCAGGAAATGTAACACACTGGTGAGTTGGGAAAATCTAGTAGACATAGCAGTTATTGGGCCATAGTTGTTGAAGGAAATGGAAGAGTAGATGAAAAAGATCAAGTAGAATTTAAAGGTTGCCAAGGACATGAAGAAAATTTATGCAAACAAGAATAGAATTTTTAGATATTTCAAAGTGCGTGAACATTTGTTTTTTTTAAATGAAGGAAAAAAAAAGTTCGCTAAGATTATGAAGTTTCCAAAAATTGGAAACAAGATATTGTGGACCTTTTGAAATCTTAGAAAATATAGGGCTAGTTGCATACATGATAGCATTTCCTGCATCCATTATATTGGATAATGTATTTGATGTGTCATTATTAAATAAATATGTTCCTAAACCTAACCACATAATTGATTGGACTATGATCTAGGTGGAGCACGAAGGGGATTTTCAGGTTGAACCGGTACGCATCACAGACCAAAAGTACAAGTTCTCAAGAAAAAATCCATATGAATGGTGAAGTTTCAATGGACATGATATGGTCTTGAATATAGTGCATGGGAGTGAGAAGAAAAAAATGTGAGAAGAATACCCACAAATATTTGAAAATTTTCAAGAAAATTGAATATAAGAATGCAAGACTCGATTTTGAGTAGCTAGAGTTTTGGAACCACGTCTAATATTCCTATAAAACCTATGCTAGTGTTACACCTCAAAATTACTCACTTCGCAAGTGTCGCAAGTGTCATCATTTCAAGTGTCGCAAGTGTCGCATCTTGACTGCAAGTGTATAAGTGTTGCTGACATCATACCACCTTCTTGCCTATGTCATGCCTCCAATAACATGACAAGGAMACTTAGGACACCTCAAAGATTAGTCATGAAGAGGAGGAATCAGTCTACTAGAAATATAAGTCTCTTTGCATTGAGAGAAACACTAAAAATTGAGTTTTAAGGARGAGCGCTCCCCTATACATTGTTAGGGAGCATTATAACGCTCTGTCCACCCTTCTGGGGGAGTGTTATAACACCAACGCTTGATTTCTTTCCCTTGGAGAGTGCTATAACCCTCTGATGCCCCTTTTGGGGGAGTGCTACCTATTCTAGGAAAAAATTGGTTTGTTGAGAAGAATGAGGGAAAGATCCCCTCAATATATGAAGGCAGTTGGATTTGAATCCTTGGTCAAGCCATGATATTAGGGCAGATCCATAAATGGAGGAGGAAAATCCTCAACTTACCCCAAAGATATCTCAAGCAGTTGTGCCTCTCCAAGCCTATTTAAACAAGCCTTCTCATGGAGAAAGAAGGGAAGAAAGTATTGTGAAGCATCTAACCTATGATCTCATGAAGAAGGTGTCTTTCAGAACATCAGCATTCAGTGTGTGGACTATTTGAGAAAGGTTTCGGATGAGGAAGGCTTGACGAAGCTGCTACACTCACATCTATGGCTGTAAGCATTCTTCATTGTTGTTCTCTTTAATATAATATGCTTGGCCTATTTCTTTCAATTCTGCGTTTGATCTCACATGAATTTGTCTCTAATAGATAGGTCTATTTCAAACTAATCTCAGTAGAGTAGGAAGTTGTTAGTACTTTTGTTTGTCTACAGGGCTTATAGAGGAGCGTAAGATTGGAGCTAAACTCGGACCGTGCAGGGACAAACACCGGTAAAAGGTACTTATTTTCTCCTTCCTCCTCACACATTAGTTTATCTAGATCTAAAAGGAAGTCAGTGTCCATGATAAGAATATTATGTCTTAAGAGTTAAGAGTCTAGCTCTCAAGAGGAGATCTACCTGTCCGCAGGGAGATTTTCCTTCAACAGAAATTGGTGACTCCACTGGGGATAAATCAAAACTTTCAGTTTCAGTTTTCCTCATAGACCTTGTCTTTCCCTTTTTTCTTCTTAGACTTTGTTCACCCCGTATGTTTGATTTCATATGCTGATTGACTCCTTACCCCATCACATTCATCTTGATTGCCAAAGTTTGACTGAAATTTTGGGTTTTTGGACAATTTTGTGAGTTGTGGAAGCCTGTTGCTCCCCTACCTCGCTATCATAGTGCTGGCACTCCCCCTTGGTCTTATACAGAGCGTTAGAATGCTCTGGTGCCCCTTACACCAGAGCACCAGCCTCTCTTTGCAAAAAATCCTTTCCAGAATTGCATTTTTTGAGATCTAATCTTTGTTTTTCACTTGTTGATATTCTTTGTGATTGAATGCTTCTTCCTATTGAACTTTGACATCCTTCCTTCTAAGAAAGAAGCACTTTGTTGTTCATATTTTTTGGCCTTCTTCCTAAGTTTTTTTTTTTTACTGTTGAGAACTTAGAAACAATCCACTGCTTTCTTCTCTCTTATCCAACTGAGCAGGAACTCTAGTGAAGGGCATCATAAATCTTTGAATCATCTCATTTGGTTTTTCGAGGTCATTGTTATTAAACATCTTTCTCTTGTGTGAATTGTTTGATTTTCTTTGTTATCTTTTGTTTTATTTTGCTTCTTGTTTCAATCATAGCAAGAGGGTGTGTTGTTTGTGCGAAATTTGCTTATGCTTGTCTAAATCTCCTTGATCTGAAAGGGTAGTTGGCAAGAGAAGTTTTTGCATTGAATTAATCTTCATTCACATATAAACGACAAAAATACATCTTACTGATTGGTTTGCATATTAGAAGGTATTTCTGAAATGTTTTAGCATTGCATCGAATTTGATTGAGGACATTCCATATTAGTGTTTTGATAGTGAGAATGACTCTTTCTCCTTCCCTTAAATAGGTGTTCATTGAAAAGAAATGATTTCTTATCATCTTTTATGCATCTTTTTGGGAATTGAGTCATCATTCCATCAGTTTCACTTTCATACAACCTTTGAGTAAAGAACAGCTGTAAAACGAACGCTAATTAAAAACTATCTAGAACATTTTTGTTTTTAGGATCTTCCACCAATAGTAGACTAGGGTTAGCACTTTGGATTAGGCTGTGAGTACAACTCTCCAAATTTTTCAAAACAAACATTAGCATCCTGAGCTAGGGAGAGTGAAATCCAATTGTCGTATTGGTTTTCTGGGATCCCCCTCTCACACAGGGGTTATGCACGAGGTCGCATTCGGGTGAATTACGGATACTATCCCTCTATGGTTCAACTGTTTGTAGTGGTCGGATTGTATATTGGGAGTCACTTGAAGGTATACCCACGATTATGTGTGGGAGCCTCTCGGGTTGATTTCGGACTTGTTATCCTGCCCATACGTTTTGAATCGGACTGTCGACTGTACCTGCCCAGGGACTCACTGCGAATTGGTGTCTTTAGTTGCCATAATATTTAGGTACTTACACAAGGTGACGGTGAAGGGAAGTCTCATTGTACCTGGAATAGACATTGGTCAAACTCACTCGGGCTCCTTGGAGGGTAAATCCACAATTACTGAGTGGAAGCTTGCACCAAGGTGAAAGTCCGTTAAGCAGGTCACCATTGTAACTATTCCACCATATCCTAGCCCCTTCTCGACTTGATCATGCGACATTGGATTTCATCACCAACTAGTACGATCATCGAGAGAAGTTTTGTTTGCTTGGTTGATTCCTAGATTTTATTAGCATATGCTATTTCTTTTTGTTAGTTAGCCCTAGATTTTTAGTGTGTTCTGTTATTCTCCACAATTGAGCCTGTAGACGATACAGTTCTTCATCAATCATGTAGGATGCAAGGGCTGCCTCCAGAAGGCTATCAACCCTTACCTCCTTATCCTCCAGAAGACAACTACTGTAGAGAGGTAGAAAATCAATCCGACGCTGGAAGTGTTATTGCTCCTTCATTAGATAACTTAGAAGGCACTTTGGTCATGGTTGAAAATCCCACTACATCTGTGTTGGTAACTCCTCTCGAACCACTTTTGGTTCGTTTAGACTCCCTTGGGAACATCATAGACGAACAGGTCCCACGATTACTGGAGAGGATTTTTACCAAAGCATATATGGGATCTGCAGAACCAATCTTTAGTGATGAGTATAGGACTCCTGTTCGTCCTAGCACCACAGTAGATACCAATTCCACACTTGCTCGTTCTGTATGGAGGACTTCATCAGGACGCGATATCTATAAACATTTCGAATCCTTTCGACAACCCTTTCATCCTCGTGACCCTCCTAGTGAAACAGAACCATCCGGTCAAACCATGAATCACCCAGTCGATCAAGTTATTAACCCTACTGTTACACCAGCACAAGTCCATCCTAGTGCTAGACTCATTACCTCTACTCATATCCAAATCACTTCAATCTCTACCCCCGTTTCTACAAGATTTTACTCTACAGCTCCACATGTTCCACACGATCCTACTGGGACATCTGCTCACCCGAGAATGCAGACCCCTGCTAGCCCAACACAACCAGCTGGAGGGAAACCACCATCTAATGAACCTTTCCCTCCTGGAGGACTACCTTTCCATGGTGGGCCTACCCCTCCTGGGGGACAACCCCCTTTTCATGCTCCTCCTAGAGGGAAACCTTCGTTTTCCAGTCATACTCCGGTCGTTAATCCACCGCTGGTAGGGGGGCAACCTTCGTTTGTTGGAAACCCTTCACAATCTTGGGGAGTATCTTCAGGAGGAACTTTCGTTCAGCCCCACGTTGGGGGGCACTCATCTCATAATCCACTAGGAGGAGTCTCAAATCCTGTTCCTTCCGGAACATCTTATGGACAACCTTATCCGGGCGGTATCCCAAACACCACCTGGAGTTCTCCGGGACCACAATCTTATCCTCCTCATGGGTCTAATGTGTATCCGCCTCTGGGATCTACTCCTTACTATTCTCAAGGGAAAAATGTTTATCCTCCTCATGGGAAAATAAATCACCTGGCCTATAATGCCCAGAACCCACTAGGTTATGCAAATGTTTCTCATCCACCATCGAATTCTGTTTATCCTGGCCAGCAACAACCGTATATAGGAGAACCTACTGGTTAAAACTATCCACCTAACCCAGTTTATGGTCCTACTGGTGTTCCTATGTTGCACCAGTATCATCTACAAATTAATCGACAACTACCTTTCCTTGCGACTCTGGATCTCCCAGACTTGTCTCGGTTAACTAATGATCCTATTTTTCATTCACCGGTTTGGCCAGTCATTCCATGTAAACTTCCTTATGACATTCCAAAATTTGACGAAAAATATGGCAAATATCCAAACAACCATGTGATGACTTTCCATTTGTGGTGTTCATCAAACTCCCTCATGGATGATTTTGTACGTTTGCATCTTTTCCAATGAACACTTATAGGCTCAGCCGCAAAGTGGTATATTGAACTACCACATGCTTCTTTTCATGATTTCAATTCCCTTGCCATGTCTTTCCTCACGCACTTTCAACTACCTATTCGCTACGAGATGGGTACTGAACTCTTGACCTCCCTTCGTCAAACTAACTCCGTGCATATCTCCGACCATATTCATGAATGGAGGCGACAATGAAGAATGATCAAGGCAATCATTCCTGACATATTATTGGCAGAATGGTTTACTAAATCACTTTTACCTCTGATTGCTTGCGATGTCACTATGGGAGGCGCGGTCACAGAGGAACAAGCCATCTCTTGGGCTTAGTATTTAGATTTGGTTTATTCCCAATCTGGTACTTTGTATAATTTGCTTCCAAATGATGCTCAAGATAATACCAATCCATCTAAGTTGTCATCCTCATCTCATGCGGATGGTGTTATCGGTTCCGTCAAAACTCAATAATTTTCCCAATCAACCACACTATCCTCTAGCTCCCCCCAAACTCAGATCTATGAGGTGAATGCAGTTCAATATGCTCCTTCACAACAATCCAGAGGCAAGAATAAGACAAAGAATAAATCAAAAAATAACAATGAACAATCAAAAAATCAAACAACTGCTACCGAAAAGAAACCACAACGGAAGATAAAATTTTCGTGTATCATTTGTGGTGACGATCCCTACACTCGAGACTATCCACTTCGCAATGAAGTGGCCAAAATTTTCTAAGGAAAGTCACAACCCGTTGTGCTTACTCAGCCTTTTCCAGAGCAGCAATCCATGGTTGGTGAAACCCCCTCTCCTGGGGGCAGTTCAAGCCATCCTAATGATGAGGCCTCATCGAGTGCACATATTTGTATGTTTAATGGGATTAATTTGACCACTCTCTCTAAGACATACGACACACCAGGTAACCCTGACAAAGGAAAAGACACTAACGGTACTGGTACTTTAACATATCCATCATCAACCTCTGTTAGTCTTCCATCGGTTAATCCTTCATATGGACCACTTCAAATTGAGAAACCCACTTTATATTCTATCTTACGCCCTCCTAAGAGCACTATCCACAAAGTTACCTTTAATCCTAGTTCATGTGCCACCCAGAACTACAACATTGTTGAAGATTTGGCTCAAGCACCATGTGCTATGTCTGCGTTAGAATTTCTACAGCATTTCCTCAGTCAATGTAGAACTCTCTTGGCCGCTATTGGCACTGTTGATACTGAGTCATCCAACCATATCATGTTTAACCTGGACAATTATGCGTCTCGACTCTCCCACCAACTTGCTTTCCAAGTTGATGTTGTTGTTCACAATCAACAAATCCACCGCACTATTCTAGATGAGGGAGCCTCAACTTGTGTCATGTCTTTAGTGTGTTGGAAAGGTTTAAAATCACCCGCACTTAACAAATCCCCAACGATGTTACGCACCTTCAAGGGGTGAGGTTTTCATCCCCATGGGATTTTACAGTCCCTGCCCATCCAATTGGGTGGCAAAAATGTTACTGTTGATGTCAAGATGGTCGATGCTCCCCTCGATTACAACTTGTTACTTGGAAGAAGTTGGTTTTATGCTATGACTGTCGTTGCCTCATCAGTTTTTCGATGTGTCCAATTTTCTCATCAGGGAAAAATTGTCACTTTTGATCAGTTGGATTTCTGTACGACCGATGCTCGCGCTCCCACTACCAACAATATTCCTTTCTTGGGAGACCACAAGATCATGTATGAAAGCATTGGTGTTGGCTTACTAAAAGATTCTAGCCTCATGGGTACCTTCCCTACACCACTTCCACCGACTACACATCATATTTCCACCGTAAATATGATTTCAACCGCAGCTTATCAATCTCTGGAATCACTTGACCCTTGGATTGTACCTCATCCGTTGGAATTCAATGCACTAGGTGACACTATGCCACTTAGCCCAGCCGAACCATCATACGTTTCTATCCAATCCGCTTCTCCCTCCTCGGATGACCAACATCTATTGGCACCTGACATTTCCTCAATGCAATCACGGTTGAGTTCCTTGTCATCTACAGTCGATTGTATTTCCCCAATTTTTCCTTTTGAAGAATCTATTCCAGAAATGCTTCGCATTGACAAGTTACCTCAGGATAATAACCATCACCGATCCTCTTTTCTTCTCCCTCGTGAATAAATTCGGGTAGATATACAGTCTATCTCCCCTCCTGACGACGATTTTATATCATTTCCCATGATTCCAACTTCCGATGATTTGGATCTAGTAGTGGACATGGTGATTTCTTCGGTAGAGTTATTGGAGCCTGATCTCCTTACCCCTATCGTGACCCTCGACATGTGTTCCTTCCCGAGTGATTATCTTCCATCCAGCGAAGATCTCCTGGAAGCCATGATCGTGTTTTGTCCCTTGGCATGGTATCCTTCCAGAGCATTATTCTCTTGGAAGCCATTATCAAGCAAAGTCTACGAGCATAGTTTCTCTTCTCTGTGGCAAGCTCGTTAAAAAATGAAACAGAGGCCCTGAGCATATTTCTTTTCCTGTGTCAAGCTCATTAAAAAATGAAATAGTCACCTCTCTTGAACCTTCTTTCCATCCACCCTTCTCCTTTTTCTCCTCTACTAGAGAAATTGGTGACAACCTCAAAGTTAGTGAATGAATTGAAGCTTGGAGGGCATGTCTCCAACCTTTGATGATCATTCTGGAGTTAAGCCACTAGATGCCAAGCTGGGGGCATACCGAACTTAGTCTTTGTTCTTTCTCGTGCTCGTAAATACATGAGAATGCATCTGAGTAGACTTTTATCTCTTTTTCGGACCTGTATGGATACACGAAAAAGGAACCCCCTGGAGTCTCCTTTAAGCTCTTTTCAGACTCTCTAAACATGAAAAGATCGCTGAGTGATCTTGCTTCCTTTCCCACTCATTAAAAGGTTCAAAAGGACGCCTTTCGAGTGATAATTTATCTCTTTTTCGGCCTCGCGAGACTAACATTACGAAAAAGGACAACATTAGAGTCACCTTTAAGTTCTTTTCAGACTCTCTAAACATGAAAAGATTGTCGAGCGACCTTGTTCTCTTCACGCTCATTAAAGTACTTGAAGAAAACGTCTGTTGAGCGATACTT
>JASDQU010105045.1:74220-86300 GCA_032191745.1 Picea mariana
ATGGAATATTTTGACTTCAAAGATATTCCTTGGTGATGACCATTCTTTGATTGCTTTTACCTTCTCCATATCCATCTTCAACTAATTCGAAGAGATCACAAAACCCAAATAAATGAGTTATTTCTTCATGAAAGACGAATTCTTCAAATTTATCAGCAACTTCTCTTGTTGTAAACTCCTCATCACTAAAGCTAAGTGTATCAAATGTTCTTCCTCGGTCTTACTAAATATTATTAAATCATCAAGATACACAATTACAAATTTTCCAATGAAATCTTTGAAGACTTCGTTCATTAATATCATAAAAGTACTTGGCACATTCATCAAGACAAATGGCATGAAAAGACATTCATACAGTCCTTCATTCATCTTGAATGTTTTCTTCCATTCATCACCTTCCCTCATTCTAATATGATGATATCCTCTTTTCAAATCAATGTTTTTTTAAAACTTTGCCCCACTCAAGAAATCCATCAATTCATCCATCCAGGGTAAAGGGAATCTATACCTAATGGTGATTTTGTTTATATCCCTCGAGTCTGTACAGATTCTCCATCCATCATATTTCTTCGGACTTAACATTGTTGGTACATTGCATGGACTCAAGGTTTCCCTAATCAATCCCTTGTCCATCAAATCCTAGACTTGCTTCTTGACCTCTTCATTCTCCTATGGCGTCAATCTATACACTACTTTGTTTGGTAAACTTTCTCTTGGTATAAGGTCAATGTGATGGCTTATACTTCTTATGGGTTGTAACGAACAAGGTAAATTGTCCACCACTATATCAGCGAAATTATCGAGTAGTTCCCGAATTTCCTCAGGTAGATCATCCATAGAAGTACTGGTCAAAATGACTCTAGTTTCTCCAACCACAACAAACTTCATGTCTTGATATTTCTTGATTTCATCTATAAGTTCCTTCCCACTCATGAGAAGTATAGCATTTATTGCTTCTTCTTTCGCCTTCTTGTCTTCAATTGGCAGCAACATATGCGTCCTACCATTATTTTCCAAGGTATAGGTGTTCTTTCTCCCATCATGAACAACATTTCCATCATATTGCCATGTCCTCCCCAATAAAAGATGACAGGCATCCATGGGAATGAAATCACATAAGATCTCATCTCTATAACCCCCTATGTTAAATTCAACTAAACATTGTTTAGTGACAGCTACCTATTGTCCCCTTTGCAACCACAAAACCTTGTATTGGATTGGATGTGCAACTGTCTCCAATTCCATCTTTTCCACCATCTCTATGGATACTAGATTATCTGTTCTTCCACTATCAACTATTACCTTTCATACCCTATCCTTGGCCTTGCAAGCAGTTCTAAATAAACTATTCCTCTAGACTGGATTCTCCACCTCTTTCTCTGGCTTCAAGAGAATTTTCCTCATCATTAAGGATCTTCCTCCTACATCTTATGCCTCAACATTTCTCCTTTGCACTTCTGAAATGTGAGCTTCACCTTCTCCCTCCATCTCTTTTTCTATCAGGACATTCCCAATATTTGTGTTAGATCTTTCCACAGAAAAAACACTTTATTTCACCTTCTCTGCCTCTTCCTCTTCCTCTTTCTCGTGGAAAATTGTTCCTATCGGCATATTTTCTTCCTTGTGAACTTCCTCCCCTCTTTGAGTGGTCATGAGGTTTCTTCTCTTCGTCCTTGGGATTTTTTACTCTGTCTTGGGCAACTTCTTCTCCTCTTCTCTGACTTCTACCTCTGCTCCTTTGACCTTGCTTTCGGGAAAATTTCTCTTCTACCTTCAGAGCAACATGATAAGCATCTTCTACATTCCTAATTGTTACCATGCTCATCTCATCCTAAATCTCATATCTCAGGCCATTCATGTATCTAGCGACCTTCTCATCATCACTCTCACGATGACCAACTCTAATGTTTATCCTGTAAAACTCATCAGTGTATTCCTTCACTGTCATCCCTTTCTGTCTCAAATTTGGCATTCTTCGAAACATATTGATTTGGTAATATCTATGTATGAATTTGTCTTTCATCTTTGCTACCATTCTGTCCCATATTTTAATTCTTTGTTTTCCTTTGCAACGCCTGTCAACCTATACTTCATCCCACCACAGTGTTGCATGCCCTTTCAGTCTAGTGACAATGTGCCTTACTTTCCTATCCTCTTCGATATCTTCATAATCAAAATATTTATCCAGAGCTCTAAACCAATCTAGAAGATCCTCAACGTTTAAGTTGCCTTCGTACATAGAGATGTCCATTTTTTCTCTGGCACCTATCCTTGCAACAACTTTGAATAGACATTCCTCTGCAGCATCTTCGACTACAACTTCTTCTTCGAATCCTCCTTCATTTTCACTTTCGACCTCACTGATATCTCCAGTATCAGGTGTTTGTCTCTGTGTTGTCTCCATAGCATCCATTCAAGCACAAATTTCTCTCATCTCCCTTTCCATGTCTGGATTGGGCATGGGTCTCTCTTGATCTCTTATTGGCATCATTGTTTCAATCTGTCCATGTAGAATTCAAATCACAACTGTCCTCCATATTCCCTCTATAGAAAACAAAATTTGTTATCTCTATTACCACCTGACGCAAACCCCTACCTCAGTAGGGTCTGTTCATCTCCCAGTATAAGGATCTTCAACTACCTCAGCCAAAATGGCTCTTCAATTCCCTGTTAGAATCCCACAATTGAATCCACAGGTCCTTACACGGAACTCCACCTGTGCAAACTAGCACTAGGTGCAAGATTTTATCCCACGTGACCACACGCTACAACCACATGCCAACTCAATGGTACTTCACGATTTTGGGAATGTTGGTATGATACAACTCCAACTCTCCAACCTTTGAAACCTAACTAGGGGCTTAGAAAGCACTATCCCTCTTTCCTATGCTCTTGACGTGACCTTCCACTAGGAACTAGGTCCCAGCTCCTAAATATTTCAGGATATCATGATTCAAAGAATCAACGAATGACTCTTCCTTCCCTTGAAAATCTCTAACTCCTGAAGATCTGATGACTCCAGATCTATGGTCCAGATCCTTCACTAACCAACGGCCCAGATTAAGTCGACGATTCACCTTTCGCGACTCTAGGAAATTCTTCACTTCTATTTTCCCAGTGACCAAATATCCAAACCATACTCATGCTAGATCGAAAGTTCACAGATCTCGCTATCCAACTACCTGGATTCAATCTAGATTTCATGTACCGGGGATTTAAAAACTAAGGCTGAACCTCATTCTCCCAACTCGCACTCCCCGATCTACCGAAATGAACCAGTCATCCAGATCTGATTTAGATCGATGACTCCTATATCTCTTGTGCTTTACAGACTGAATGAATCCCAACCTTTATCCTCCTCACGAAAAATCAATGCTTCTACCTCTAAGGGTTTCCACCATCTATTCATACCTCAATGAGTTCCAACCAAACAACTTGGCATCTTTCCTCCTGAGCTTGATTTCTCCCTAGGTGACTGCAACTTCCGTCCTCCCTTTGAATTTTTCAAACAACGCTATCCTTCTTGAGCTTGTTCTTCCCACAACTTCTAGATTCTAAAGAATCCTACGTGCACACTTTGCACGACTTCCACAATAACCTTTGGTTATCCAATGTTTTCCACTTTGTGCACTCCTGGCAACAAATATTCTTCAACTGCTCTGTTGAGTTGAAGAAATCTAACGCTTTCCTCAGCTTGCACGCACCTTGCATGACTTTGTGCTACACTGGAACTTATGCTGGTATAAGAACAATGGTATCCCTCCTGAGCGTTTCTAAGATAAACTCAGAATCCCGTCAAAGCACTCCTTGTGGACTTTCACTGCACTCCTTGTAGGAATTCTCAGGAAGAGAAACAATGGAAACTTACACTCTCCCTCTCACGGACTTCACACATTCAACATGAAATCATAGATACACACACATCATTGAAACAAATGCAAACAAAATATATAATAAAATTGTAAACATACCATTCAATAGATGAAAACAATGATCATAAAAACACCATGAAATTGGATCAAAGCATTCTTATATTAATTCAAGTTCTTTTTTACATGGGTTCAATAGGAACAACTAGCTGCTCATACAACTTCTACAGTCTTTGTTCTTCTCTGCTCTCCTATTCTCTTTCTCTACTATGTTTTATTGAGAATAATACAATACATATGAGGGATCTTTCTCGATTTTTCCCTCCTACAACCTCAAGCTATCTAATCAAATTAAAGCCTACATCTACTTTACATTCATTACATTAAATTCATACAGCCAACAGATGAGAGAAAGTGCTCAAGATCTGCATTACAATATCCAAATCATAAAAGCAAAAAAAAATATTTTCCAGATATTACATTGATGTTTCATATTTTCAAATTCAAAACATCTTCAAAATGTGCACTGGTGCATATCCAACTGTCTTCCACTTACGCTTGCTTTCAATGCTCCTACATCACATATCCACCATAGTAGTACATAGCTATTGTCTAGAGACACATAGTCTCCACTGTTACTAGCTCCAAAAGATATCACCATGTAGTACAACAGTCTCCTTGCATCAAATCATATTATCATCTACATCATCTTTGAAGGACATACTCCATTTGAGTAATCGCGCATGATGTTGAATAAGTCATGTATTGGCCTCAACACACTCAAAAGAGTGTCTCACATAAGTCACTCACTCAAGAGAGTGATACAGGGACCATTCTTCTAATCCAGACATATGTCCTAGAAGAATGACTGTCCCAATAGATGTTGAATTCCCTGCAAAGCGATATGAGAACCAGTATCTCCACTTTATCATCTCTAATTCATACTAGCATGATGCAAATGCATCATATCTAAGTTGTAATGGAATGATGTGGAGTATCATCTACATCATTTCTAATCCATACTATCATGATGTGAGTGCATCATATCTAAGATGTACTGCCATGATGTGGATCAATGTCTCTGCATCATCTTTAAGCCATACTTGCATGTTGTCAATGCACCATCTCTAAGTTGTACTAGCATGGTGTGAGTCATCTACATCATCTCTAAGTTGTACTAGCATGATGTTATTGCATCATATCTAAGTTGTACTATCATGATACTAATGCATCATATTTAAGTTGTACTAGCATGATGCATCTAAAGACATCTATATCATATCTAAGGTGTACTATAATGATGTTGAATCATCATATCTAAGTTGTACTAGCATGATATAGATCAACAATCTGTCAACCTGGACCATTCTCCACATGGAGAATGTTTGTCCACCATCACACTAACTATTCATGATGCCATATATCAGCAATCCCTCCCAACCAAGGAATTCATCTCCTCCCTTTCAACCAAGGTAGAAATATCCACGAGTCCTAGCTTATCCCTCAAGTATGCAAACATATCTTGGACAGAGGCTTCGTCAAAATATCAGTTGTATTCTCATCAGTGGAGATGTACTGGAGAATAACTTCTCCCTTATGGACTTTATCATGGAGAAAATAGTACTTGATCTCAATGTTCTTAGACATGTCATGGAACATGGTGTTGTTTGAAAGCTTCATATAAATTTGATTATCAAAATATATCACATTCGAATCCAACACCAAATCAAATAGTCCAAAAACCAACTTATGAATCCATACTTCTTACGTACAAGAATCACAAACTAAAATATACAATGCTTCTGTAGTACTAGGTGCAACAGATTTTTGTTTCCTGATATCCCATGTTCTATTATAGTAGAGCCCAAACTAAAGAATATACCAGAAGTACTCTTTATTTCATCTTCACTCCATTTCCAATACGAATGAATAAATCCATGCAGTTGTACGTCACTTTTTAAGGCATACCTCAAACCATAATTTAGCGTCCCATGAAGATATCTCAAAATGTGCTTTGCCGCTATCCAATGCTCATGTCTAGGTTCCACCTGGAACTGACTCAACATGTTCATATAAAAGCAAATGTTCGACCGATTATTAACCAAATACATCAATGATCCAATCAACTTCCATTACAAGGATGAATCTACTCGATCAGAATCAAAGTCTCTCAACTTCCTCAAATCTGTCACCATGGGAGTTTCCATGGATTTGTAATCCATCATCTCAAACTTCTAAATGATATTTAAAACATACTTCCCTTTCCCTAGGAATATTTCACCATGCTTCTACCATACTTCTAGTTCCAAATAATAATTCATGAGACCAAGATCCTTCATAACGAATTCAGAGGCTAGAGCCCTCTTACACTGAATAATGAGAGGCTCTGCACCTATCAGAAAAAAAAAATAAAAAAAATCAACATATAGTAGAAGGATCATAGGTGCATCATTCACAACCTTGTAATAATGGTTTGGATCAACATATCTCTTGGAAAATCCAAGTCTTGTCAAGTAACTGTCAATCTTTGCATATTGAGCTCTTGGATCTTTCTTCAGTCCATATAACGCCTTCTTTAATATGCATACATGGATTTCTCTCGGGTGTACCTAAAAACCATGAGGTTTTTCTATGTATACTTATTCCTTAGTTACTCCATTGAGAAAAGTGGTATTTACATCCATATAATGTAAACTCCAACCCAGATATGCTGCAAGAGATATGATTCCTCTAATAGAGGTGTATCTGGAAATTGGAGCAAATGTCTCATCATAGTCTTCTCCCTCCTACTAGGAGAACCCTCTATCCACGAATATTTCCTTGTATTTACCGATACTCCCATCTACTACACGATTTATCTTATAAACCCATTTTGAAGTAACTACATATTTTTCTTCATGTCTAGAAAAAATTTCCCATACATCATTTTTCATGATGGATTGATATTCTTCCATCATAGCTTCCTTATATTATTTCTTCTTGACTTCTTCTTCAAAGGTGGAAGGTTCTACATTGACAAGACTTTTCATGAGTGTCGCATAAATAGAGAATATTTTGGGCCTCTTGCTCTCCCTGAAGGTTCCATTGGGAGATTTATGACTTTCTACTTCTTGTAAGGTGGATTCTAGCCATGCTCATCGCTTTTTGTTCTTAGGTACAACAACTAGTTCTACGGGTTCAAGTGGTTGGTCTAGTTCTTCATTGGAATGTTCTGAAGAACATGTACTTTCCTCCTTAGGATATTCATGTTCTTATTCATCATTGGAGTCCATGGCGTCTTCTATAGATTTCATTAAGGAAATCTTCTCATCAAAAGCCACGCCTTTGTTGATTTCAACATTTTGTTGACATGGGACATAGATTCTATAAGCTTTAGATGTATCACTATATCCAACGAATATGCCCTTCATTTTTTAAGCTTCCAAATTATTCCTTTTGTCCTTGGGAGCATGGATATAAACAAGACATCCAAATATCATTAAGTGTTCCACACTTGGCTTCTTTCTAGAGAAATCTTCTTATGGATTCATGTTCTTTAATATACGATGAGGAATTCTCTTTTGAACATATACAACTATCATGGTTGCTTCTCCCGATAGAAACATGGATATATTATGGTCATACATAATTTCCTTAATAGATTTCTCAATGGATCCATTATTTATTTCTTCCACACCATTCTGTTGACAGTTATGTGGGACAATTAGCTCCCCCCTAATATCAGTTTCTTTATAAAAGGAAGCGAGCTCCTTGGAGGTATATTCTTCTCCATTGTTATATCTNAGGTTCTACATTGACAAGACTTTTCATGAGTGTCTCATAAATAAAGAATATTTTGGGCCTCTTGCTCTCCCTGAAGATTCCATTGGGAGCTTTATGACTTTCTACTTCTTGTAAGGTGGTTTATAGCCATGCTCATCGTTTTTTTTTCTTAGGTACAACAAATAGTTCTACGGGTTCAAGTGGTTGGTCTACTTCTTCATTGGAATGTTCTGAAGAACATGTACTTTCTTCCTTAGGATATTCATGTTCTTATTCATCATTGGAGTCCATGGCGTCTTCTATAGATTTAATTAAGGAAATCTTCTCATCAAAAGCCACGCCTTTGTTGATTTCAACATTTTGTTGACATGGGACATAGATTCTATAAGCTTTAGATGTATCACTATATCCAACGAATATGCCCTTCATTTTTTAAGGTTCCAAATTATTCCTTTTGTCCTTGGTAGCATGGATATAAACAAGACATCCAAATATCATTAAGTGTTCCACACTTGGCTTATTTCTAGAGAAATCTTCTTATGGATTCATGTTCTTCAATATACGATGAGGACTTCTATTCTGAACATATACAACTATCATAGCCGCTTCTCCCGATAGAAACATGGATATATTATGGTCATACATAATTTCCTTAATAGATTTCTCAATGGATCGGTTCTTTATTTCTTCCACACCATTCTGTTGAGGATTATGTGGGACAATTAGCTCCCTCCTAATATCAGTTTCTTTATAAAAGGAAGCAAGCTCCTTGGAGGTATATTCTTCTCCATTGTTATATCTTGATATCTGAGTGAATGATTTCCAAAAAATTCTTTTTCTTTCCATGTTTCCTTTAGAATTGGTACTTGGTGAGATCATCTACCTCACCACTTTATGGAGTCATATTCTCCATGTTTGCAATTGTCACTATAGCTTCTTCTTAGAGATATCTCATGTGACCTTCCTGGAACACGAAAAACAAGAGAAAATGTATTTCCAATAGAATTTTCATAAGAACATATCTATGGTAAAAAGGATGGTAGTCATCATAGAATTACCAAGGTGACCTGCCCGAGTGAAAAACAAGAAATATCTCCAAGAGGAGATGTTAGTTCATTTTCCAAACAAGTGAAATAAGCATATATATCAATAATAGTACTTACATGCAAACAAGTATACCTAACAATAATATAACCTTTCAAAGATTGTTGTTACAAGTATAGTGTTTACTTGTACTATAGAAACGATCAAACTTGATATGTGCAAATTAAAAATTAACAATTTGATCAATCAAACCTGGAACCTAGAGCCTCAACTATTATGGATGGTGTGCTTGTTCCTTTGAATGTACTAAATATAATATCACTTCTTGGATAAGGTCTCTTGTACATTCCCTACAAACACACTCATACTTTGTTGGATGATATAACTTGAAAAACATATACATACCTTTGAAATTTGTAGCATTGTTTAGCTTGTCTTCTAATCTAAAAGTGGANTCATTTTGCAAACAAGTGAAATAAGCATATATATCAATAATAGTACTTACATGCAAACAAGTATACCTAACAATAATCTAACCTTTCAAATATTGTTGTTACAAGTATAGTGTTTACTTGTACTATAGAAACAATCAAACTTGATATGTGCAAATTAAAAATTAACAATTTGATCAATCAAACCTGGAACCTAGAGCCTCAATTTTTATGGATGGTGTGCTTGTTCCTTTGAATGTACTAAATATAAGATCACTTCTTGGATAAGGTCTCTTGTACATTCCCTACAAACACACTCATACTTTGTTGGATGATATAACTTGAAAAACATATACATACCTTTGAAATTTGTAGCATCGTTTAGCTTGTCTTCTAATATAAAAGTGGACACCATCTTGACAAGAAGAGGTTAGAAACTGAATAAAAAAGGTTCAATGATTACAACAAGCTATAAACCCTTAAATTTCAAATTTGACCACAAAATCAATTTTTACTAAGAGTAGACCTTTGGCTTTGACTTTGACTTTGACAAAGAACTCAAACTTGACATTTTTGTTGGCTGAGGATACCAGAGGGTGCGCTAGGATAGTGTGCACTAGAATACCCAAAAATTATGCCAAAAATTTTACTTAAAGTGCTCAAATAATTAGGTCAGGGTTTGTTGCAGCTATAAAATCAAAAACCCTAGTTACAGTTGCAACTGGTGCTATAACGAGATTAAAAAAGAACTCTTAATATACCTTCTAGCGGTTAGACTATTTTTAAGGTAGTGTGGGCCCATAACCTGTTAGAATATTTCATTGTGCTCATTTAACCATAGAAAATATCACAATATTCTCACCCAACCATAGGCATGCAACCACCCCCGAGCACCTTAACATTTTGCTGGATATAATGATTCTGGAAGAAACACTAGAACCAACAGATGACCAAGAGAGTGCATCTTTCTCTAAATATAGCACACCAAACAGAAAGTCGCAAAACCACAAAACAAGAAAAATACTCAACTACAACAGTTGGAGTTTCACTTACCAAGAATACCACCAAGAATGTTACCAAGAATAACACCAAGAGATACTAGAAGGTAAGGTTCATATCTTAAGCCAGATATCGCTAGATAGATAGACCAAGAATCACCCCAGAATATCCACCTCCCATTCTTGCAGTTGCAGCTCCAAACTTGTGTTATACTTGAGAGAGTGAGTGAAGTGAGTGAGTACAAATGAGCTCAAGTGCCTCCTATTTATAGTGATCCTTGTCACTTGTCTTAGACGACTTCTCTTTTTTGAGGATAATATTTTATTATAATGTATTCTACGGAGTCAACTTGTCTTCTAGGGTTTTTACACATCTGTTTAGGATTTCTCTTTCTTCCAAAATATTCTATTCTAGCCAAAGGTTACACATGGAGGTTAATACCTCCCACATCTACCATAATATCAATAGTGCCAAATCTAAAACTCCAACTACCTCGTCGACCTCCGATGATGCTACTAGTCGCTTCACCTATTTTCTCATTGCTGCAGATAGTCCTCCAACTTTCAGCAGTGCCATTTATTTCCTGTGATGGGTTTCTGGACTAGCTTTGCATCTCTTCATCGATCATTGTGTCTCAACTCTCATAGATTGAATCTATTCTCCAATTTTCTTGAGTTCACTCTGTTCACTCTCTCTTGCATGCAACAATGATTTACACTTAACAATCTTCTGTTGCTTTTGTGCTTTTGTTCCAACCGTACCTATCTTATCATGTCTTAACTAACTTATCCAATCCACCACTGTGGTTGATGAGTTGTTCCATAATTGCATCTTGATTACCAAATATGTCGTGTGACACTTCCCTCATACTCTCAATTTGTTGTGATTTCTAGCAAATTTTACCATTTAAGACTTATATGACACTTTTATGACATGTCACTCCCGCTTCATAACCATCATTTTCATGATTGAATGATTTAACAGTCTTGTCATTGCATAATTGTGCACTTTTCTTCATTTTTTTATCTATGTACGTCGTAGTCTGTCTCTTCTGTGTATTGTCTCTTAAATTGGGGCAGTGTTATTCTGATGTGTGATGACCATTCCTTATGCACAAGTTATTACACCTTGGTACTTGAACACTCTTTTTCTTTTTACTATATCTAATTTTTATTTGATTTTCTTCATTTTTCTACTTTTTCTTCATTTTTCCTTCTTTTTCTTGCTACTTTGGTACACCTACTATAATACATGTGTTCTGGCTCAAGCCATATTATTCCACGAACTGTCAGTCATCTCTATAGAGTTTTAGCTGACTTCCATTCACCATTCCTTCAAATAATTCTCCATTCAAGGTTTCAAACCATGCAACACCTATCTCTGTTACTCGTTGAATCACATAGGGTCCTAACCAGTGCATTCTAAACTTGATTGGATGCTACATAAACTTGTTGTCATATATTAGTACCATATCTCCTACTTGAAACTTCTTCTATTTAATGTGTCAATCATGCCAAGCCTTCTCTCTTTATTTCTGAACTTGATGATGGAAACCTGTGACAAATTGATCCTCCTCAAGCTGTACTAATTGTGTTAATCTCTCCTCTATTGCACTAGTGTCCAATAGATCAGTGATATTTTCAATGTGCATTCTAGGTAGAATGAAATCCATAGGAATTACTGCTTCTTTCCCACAAACCAACTTGAAATGTGTCTATATTGGTAGCTTCTTACTCGTAGTCCTATAATCCCATAATATTGCATGAACTCTTAACTCCCAATCGTCTCTCCCTACATTGCAAATATTTTTCAAGGAATTCTCAAAATACTGTAGGAACTCTTAAGTTCCAATAATCTCCCCCTACATTGAAAATATTTGTCAAGGAATTATCCAATATCTTATTAAAATATTTCACTATTCCATTGGCCTGAGGGTGATATGGGGTACTCTTTTGATGATGAATCTAAAACTCCT
>JASDQU010105045.1:92668-116592 GCA_032191745.1 Picea mariana
TGTAGATGAAAGAAACCCTGAATGATCACAGAGACACCAATCTATTAGAGATCTTAAAATAAAAAGAGTGCATAGAAACAAGAATAGGAGACTTTGACATAGACTATGTTTTGGATGAGGAAACACAGGTGAATATCATGCCAGAAAGAACTTGGGAAATTTTGGGAAATCCTACTATGATTCCTTCATTGGGAGGAATAGGATTATTTAGAGGAAAGTTGATAGCCCTATGTGGAATACTTACCCATATATCTATGAGTACTCATGGAACTTCGACAAAGGAATAATTTGAAGTCGTTAAATTTTTTGAGAACAACGCCCCATTTTCTATTTTGCTAGGAAAAACTTGGATTGAGAAAGATAAAATCCGAAGAAAAAAAGAAGAGGATGCTCTAGAATAGTAAAAGAAAGAACTAAGAGATTTCATGGCTAGGAGAATAGCACACTTACTGAAAGAACAATAAGACCAGTCAAAGCTACTAAGGAACAGATATTTGGATCTCGAAGTTGAAAGAACACAGGAAGACTTGAAACACTTGTATGTACAAGAGAGTAGAGCACCTACTCCAGAAAAAGAAGAATTATTTCCCTCTAACCCTATGAAATAATCTCAACAGTGTGAAGTTACTATGCCAAGAGAATATAAGAACAATAACGGAAAGAGGAAACCACTGATGCAGATCACAAGAAAGAAGACCAGAAAGCTCAGTAAGAAGAAATCAAAGCTAGAAAAATTGCAAGAGGTACCAAAAAGGACTTCGCAGAAGGAGGATTTAGATAACTTGAACTTCGTCGGAATATCAGAATAGCGCAGAGTGGCAGTTCACCGTGGTGGAGCAATATGACCGTTGAAGGCATTATAACTGTTAGATCGACACTCCCGAATGGTTAGAATGACAATTATTGTTGAATCAGTTGCCATTGGACTGTTGCAACCGCGCCATAATGGATGTAATCGCATTGATGAAGGATTTCTTATATGTTAGAGGAATCCATTACGACATTGTCTATTTATTCCATCGACTATTTCACTAAGGACACTTTTGTGAATTGTATATGAGCCTACAAGAGAATTCATTATTATCACACTATACCTATTGAGACTTCTCCACCCACTCTATTACATTGAGTGTTTGATCATCGACCTAAAATACCTGATCTTGAGTGTGCATGTCGGATGAACTCAGTGCAGTAGAAAATTCTGTCAAAGAAATTCTAATTGACTTTATGGCTGAGAAGGTGATATTTGTAGGAATTAAATATTCATCAACACGAGGAGTGCAAGACTCCTCGTCGACTTCTTGTGGATATGGACCATCTTGAGATACAATAGAGAAATGAACCAAGAATCGTGATGACTTGGCGAACATGAAGCTCATCCCATCCATCCTGCCTAACTACATCCTACCTCTGGCCGACGTGGTGAGTCATGACAGTGTCCTGAGGGACTTTGACTACACCTTGATTACTGTGTACCTCTCGAAGTGGATACACGCATTCAAACCATAGCTGGATAAGATTCTGAGGCTGAATATCGATGACTATAACCTAGGATATTGAAAGAACTACAACCTACTTGCACCCCATAAGTATTTGACTAGGAAAAAGGGAAAGAATTCAAAGATCATTCCCCAACCATCGACTATGGACATCATGAGGTCCATTATTTTGAAGGTAATTAAGATACCCCATTTTGGAAGGCACCAATAGGTTAACGCATGTGTTAATATCCTGCTTTCATTCTTGCATGGCGGTTATCTATGGCTGGATAGAGGCATCACCATCGATCTGGCACTGATCCATCGGATCACCTGATTGAGCATGAAAGGACCAGACCTACAAGCATTTTACATAGGGAAGGTTGTAGATCGCACCCTAACGCAAAAAATTAAAGATACCTATGACGATGTGGAAAAGGGGAAGGGGGGCTACAAGGTAGACTCCATCCAGAATGGCGTAGTGTGCCTAGCCTACCAGTTGATCGCAACTAGGCTCGTAAGAAAGAACATACCCACACAGGTCACAAGATTCATTTTTGATCTCATGGGAAAATTCATTGAAGGACTACAAATGAACTGGGTGAGCTACCTCATCAACCAGTTAGATCAGGACTTTTGCGAAGCTCAGGATCAAGGCTATAAGTTCCACTTCAGTTGGTTGTTTATCCTCATCACGTTCATTTCTTAGGATATGTCGAAAGGTGTGACCTTCCCTGAGATTGAACCATCTGAAACTCTAGCTGTGAAGTTCACCACGCTCTGGTACTCAAGCGACATAGGGAAACAATGGCAGTCGAACGCAGTGTTCCACACCTACTACCTATAGTTGAATAGGGCTATTGATTCCTTCCCTCGTATGACACCAAACACCCTTCACCGATTTATGCCCCATGTGAAGTTCCACGCGGATAGACATTTCATTTATATCAATGCGCATGGAGAGGAACACAAAGAAGAGTTGCAGAGTTACTATAAGCTCACAAAGGAGGACATGGAAGAAATAAATAAGGAATGGCATGTATATTTCCTTATCCCATTTGGCCAGGCTGAACTTTCTGACCCCAACCTAATCGAAAGTTCGGTGGTAATTCACGAAGAGTACGATGCACCTAGAAGTAGCAGAAGGAAGAAGACAAATGTGGTACAGAAGTTGAACAACACATCGAAAGAGAATGCTTAAGATTCACCTGGGGAAGGATGTGATGACGAAGTGGACAAAGAAGTGAATGGAGGTGAATAATACAAGAAGAATAAAGGCAAAGTAACACTACCTAGGGATCCCATTGATGAGGCTAATACATCCAAGAAAAGAAAGGTTTCCTCCACGAATCCCACATCACAGAAGAAGACAAAAGCTAGTCGACCCAAGTTGAAAACTGTGCTCACGATGGATGACATTGACCTCATCATTGTTGTTATTTTAGACACCTCAGAAGACAGCTTATAGTGCAATGAAGAAAAACAAGAAACCATGTATGAAAGGATTGAATCATAGCTGAGAGGGGTATAGAAATCCCTTCACTCCAGTCGCGCAGTGTCTACTACGCCTCCACCATCAGAAGAAACAGAGCTGGGAGATGAGCCTGCCCAACTCTGTAGAATAGAATATGTGACCGAAGCTCACCTTCGTCATGTCCAATAAGAAAAATAACAGGCCACAGAGGCCCTAAAGAAAGTACAATAGGAATTCATAGAGCAACGTCAGGTTACACAGTAGGAAAAATATGACCTCCAAGTGAAGTTTGCAGAAGATAGAGCACAAATCCAGTAGGAGAAAGAAAAATTGCTCATGGAACATGTCGGAGTTAAATAAGAAGTCAACAAAGAAATTCGCTCTGTGACGAGCTTAGAGAAAAGGGAGGGAGACCTAGTGGAGAATAAAGTAGTGAAGCTTGTTGAATCCATCCAACAGCTTCAACAAAGAATAGAAAATCTAGTTTTACAAACAGTGCCAAGCACTCCGCAGGATGTGAGAGACTAGAGAGAAGAAACTGCTCGGAGTGCAGTCGAGAGGATCAAAGCATTAGCCTTGGAATGTAAACAACTTAGAATTTGAAGTGCACAAACTTATGAGAAACTTACAGAGGATCCTGAACTAAATACATTGGATTCATAGCTCCAGGAGGCAAAGCAAAAAGCAACAATAGTACAAGCGCAGTTGAAGCTCTTGTTAATAGTTGAGAGGATGAAAATATCCGAGGAACAATGCACTGTTCAATAGTAGGTCCATGCCATAGAGAGAAAAGTCATGGAAGTGACTCAGAAGCGCCAGCCAGTCTAGGATGCATATTGCCTACTTTTTGGGGAGATTGAAGGACGAGGAGCAGAGCTAGAGAAAGTAGTCACCATAGTTGAACAACGCTTGGAATGACCTGTGAATGAGGCAGTTATTCAGGAGTTCACCGAGAAGGAGGCCTTGGTGAAGCAGTAGGTTGAATCAGCTTGAGCCAAGCTCAAGGCGTTTGAGGCAGAGTTACCCAGATCAGAGCGACTCGGGATGCGTCAAAGGTGATTCTTAGGGGCTTGTTAGCCCTTGACTAAGTTTTGGGGAACCTTGGTCATGTTTGACCTCTTTTGGTACTTCGACAGGATGGTCGAAGGTAGAGCGCAAGTCGAAGAGGAGAGCACGGGATCTCGGCCCCTTTTTAGGGAATTTTTTTTTATTAGGGCTTATGTAACGGGTATGGGTATGTCATCCCATGGGTTTACCCATGCTTAGGCCCATTTTGTAATGTATAAAGAATTATCTAGGCGATGTAAGAAGAGAAAACTAGTGAGATCTAGTTGGCCGATGAGCTAAGTGAAAATAGTTGTAAATTCTTCGTGCATACTGTGTTGAACACTTGCAGAGCTATGTGCAAGTGGTTGTAAGAATCTTGAGTGTATATTGCAAGAAGGATTTGTGTTGTAACCTAGCTTGGGGAAGGAGGATCTGGCAAAGTGAACACAAATCTCCTGTCCTATGCAGACTAGGATTTTTTGGCTCTGTGCATGTAGATGATTCACAGAAGACAATAAAGAGAAGAAGAGTTGGTGGATGGAACCCCAGGCTAGGGGTGAACCACGTATATCCTATGTTACGATTGCTTTGTGTATTATGGTTGTTATATTGTTCATATGATTTATGCTTTATGCTTACCTTCATGAATGTTTAGGTACATTTGATATGATAGCTTAGTGTTTATCCATATGAATGAATGCTCGATATGACTTATCTCTATATGCTAAGGGCTTGAATATGTTAGATCTTGTTGAATACTGCATTTCTTTGTTATTAGTGTTTACCTGCGATGTGAATAAAGGTTAACTGATAATAATTGTTAAGTGCTAAGTTCTTTGTTAGAGTGTTGTAATCACAGATTTGTGTCCTAACTAGGTTACATACTCTTGAGTCTTGCAACCACTCCTGCCTCTACCTCGGGTGAGACTTCATATTCTTCGCAGGTGTTGCCAAAAGGAACGGTAGTTAGGGTTTTGTTGGTGCATTGTTGAATATTTGAAACCTGGGTCTGCCCCTGTGCCAACACATCACATTTGTCACACAATGCATGAAGGGAGTAATGTTTATTTGGGCACCTTACCTCTTGAACCAATTCTTGATTGGCTGCAGTGATGCACAGGATAATGGAACTGAGTTATATTATTCTTGGATCATTTTCCTCATAGTTTTGGAAGTATTGTTATCAGAAAAATCGGTAAGTGTAGACACAAACTAATCTCCCTAACTTCAACAAGAAGCTAGAATAAAATAGGGAAAAATACAAGTTTCTTTTTAGATTTAATTGTCCTATAAACTAGATCAGAGGGGAACAAATGACATACCATTTAAATGACGTTTGATCCTCACTAGTGTCATCCTTGTTGCTCCATATTGGGATTTTTGGGATGGTGAACCAGTTAAGAAGCAAAAACCAAAAAGGAAAGAGAACAACAATATATATATTCCAATGAATTCTATGTATAATATCAAGGAGTTATACAATAAAAGTAAAGACACCTTTTATAGGAAAAAAATGTATTATTGCATTATATTAAATGAAAGTGGAGAATACAATCCATTTCTTGATGTTGTAAGGTCCCTTCCAATGTCCCTTTGCTTCAACACACACACATTTTCTCCAATTCTTATGATGAAGAGCATTCACAACCTGACTTGGAGAGATAAAGCAAAGTTATCTCAAGTATAATTTACAACAAAATTATTCATGCATAAGCAAGCCCTAGCCTTTCCCATGAGAGATCCCTATTTATATAGGATGAAAGAGGGATGGAAGAGGATATTAGGATGATCCCACTAAATCAGAGAAGTGAGTAATATCCAAACTGATCGGAGGCCACCTCATCTTCTAGAATATTCCCTTCTAGAACCTTCGTGAATTTCAATTTTTCCTCTTATTTGAGGATCATCACACCCTATGCACAGGCAACCTATGATGATGCCATAGTCCATTTTTGGTGCAGCATGAGACGATCAAGAATCATCGCACCCCAATCATTGAGCAGGGTGCGAAAATATCCTTTGATATGGTTTTTAAGGAAGAAAAGACAATCCAATATTCTCATGGAGAAAGTCTCTTTTAGTATCTTTAGGGAAAATGGAAGTGAGTTATGAACATATCATCAATTGATCATAGGGGTGACCAAAATAATGTGTAACAGAATGCCCCCAAAATTATGAATTTGGAACTTGTGACAATTGAAATACTTTGTAGAATGTGTGTATTGAAAACAAGGAGCGCATCGGTCGAGAACCTGCAAACAATCAAGCATCTGCATAATAATAAACCATATTCTAAGGTAGGAATTCCCATACTCAGACTACAAGTGACTCTAATCATAAGTTTCAAGTGAGTCATGGCCACTAAACTTACACTGTGGATCCATGTCATTATCATTCAACATAGCCATGAGAAATACACTGTGGATCTATTCTCTTAAGAATTCAAATTCGGACATAGCCATGAGACATACACAGTGGATCTATGTGTCAGTACAAAATTATGAATACTCCATCGCAACCTGAACCGATATGGTGAGATCCAGGGTCTTCATTTCCATCATTCCGAAGTATGAATCTAGCCATGTGAATATAGGTGTCGAAGTCGAACATAGTAGAAACCACTTGATTGTCGATCATTAATGAATAGAATTAAAAAGTGTGAGGGAAATCACCAATGATGTCAATGAATCCCAAGGTAATCTAGTACAATCCAACAAATGTGAATGAATGATTTGAATTTGAACACTCGATGGAATATTCCAATCAAAGGCCAATGATGTGAACCCACTATTGAAAGAGAGGATACATGTCATTGAGGCATACAGGTTCCAAGGTACTAAATGATTTGTAAGTCTAATTCCCATATAATGATTTGAAGTCGATAGGAAGAGACTCATCACATGAGGGCCTTAATGTATCCCCCATCAATGACATGAAATATGTAACGGATTTGCAGTAGATCAGATTATGAAGTGATTCGGAACAGACTCAAGGAAGGTTGACATGGTAGAAATTTTAGGACTCCATATGGCCGACTCGATAAAAGGATTATTTAGGTTGGACTTCTCTTGAACATATGAAAGACACGACAATTTTCTTAGCAAGGATGACCCAACATATGGACCTGTGGATGGTCAAACGAGAGACAAATGGATTTCCAAACCTGGGGTGTCATGTTCAAGATCAACTTACTGCCACTAACAGAGATAAAAATATGCATTTCTTTCCCAATTCCCTCACACCATTTCTAGCAAGTACCTATTTATTTTTACGCAAGATTGAGGAGGATAACATATGCTTGTACTGTAAGCTCATACTTTATATGAGTCCCTCAGAGTATTTTTAATGAACCCTGGGAAGGAGTGGTTCGGTCCCATATGGGTCTTTCAATGCTTGTTTTACGAGTCCAAAGAAACAAAACTCGGGGGTTTTTCATGTATAGAGAGTCTGAAAAACACTTAACGAAAACTTCAAAATGTCCTTTTTCATAAGTTAGTATGATGAGACCAAAAAAGAGATAACCTACCACTCATTAGACATTTTCTTTAAATGCTTTTACGAGCATGAAAAGAACAATGTCGCTTGACTATCTTTTCATTTTTAAAGAGCTTGAAAAGATCTTAAAGGATACTCCATAGGGTTTGTTTTTTGTATTACCAATGTGAGTCTGAAAAAGTGATAAAAGGTTACTCGATTACATTCTCATAGTTTGATGAGCGTGAGAAATAATTAAGACCGTGCTCAGAGTTTTTCTTGAAAAAACCTAAAAGTATATGTACACAAGAAAAACACGCAAAAACGACAAAAAAATTAGGATCCATGTTGGCCCTTGACCAGCTTTTGATGATATCTGGTCAACTTTGACCTATTTTTGGACTTCGACAGCTTGTCAAAGGTGTATCACAAGACGAAGAAGATATTACGGGATCTCGGCCCCTTTTTGGGTCCTTTTTGGGTTTGGGGGAATATGTAACGAGAATGGGATGTCGGCCGATGGGTTTACCCATGTTTAGGCCTATTTTGTAATATATATATATAGATGTCTAGGAAATATAGAGGAGGATGGATGGCTAAGTGCTAGATCTATGTGATTGAAGGATTGTAAGGCTTTGTGCTTACTGTGTGCGAAGAACTTGAAGAGCTAAGTGCAAGTGATTGTAAGAAGGCTTAGTGCTGGAAAGAAAGGAAGAAGGATCTAGCGAGCTGCACAGATCTTCTGTCCTATGTGGAGTAAGGGTTTTTAGGCTCTATGCTTGTAACCGGTTGACTGAAGACAATAAATAAGAAGAGTTGGTGGACGTAGCCCCAGGGTGGGGGTGAACCACGTAAATACTGTGTTGTTATGCTTTTTTCTTATCTTAATGTGTTTATCACTCTCTTGCTAAGTGTTGTGATATAGATAGATAGATTTTCTTATGATTTGTGCTATGAATGTTAGATATGACTTCTATGAATGTGTTTAGTGCGTGCTTCTGCTAGATCTAATCCATATGTTTGTGCTAAGTGCTTAATTACATTAGATTAGTGTGAATGTTGTGAAGCTCTGTTTTATTAGCGAAGTTGATATTGATTGCATATTGAGGATCTGACGGTGCTAAGTGCTCTAGTAAGTATCATAATCATAGATCTGTGTCCCATCTAAGGTTGTAGACACTTGAGTCCTCCAACTACCCCTGCCTCTACCTCGAGTGAGACATCATTTGATTCATAGGTGTTGTTGAAAGGGTCGGTACTTAGGGTTTTGTTGGTGCACTGTTGTAGCGTTGAACCCTAGGTCTGCCCCTGTGCCAACAAATGGTTCCGTTGTCGGGAACTGAAACTGTGATTGCTGGGAACTGAGAAAGAAGAAGCTTTGTGAAAAGAGTCATCCTGAATTTTTGAAATCTCTTTGCATGGATCTATCTCTCTAGTACGCAATATTCTACTTGATTTATAAGACTCTATGCTAAAAGAAAGAAGCCCGATCTGAAGAAAAGAATTTGGATCTGAAGGAAAGAAGCCCGATCTAAAGAAAATAAGTCAGATCTGAAGGAAAGAAGCCCGATCTGAAGAAAATAAGTCAGATCTAAAGGAGAGAAGAGAGATCTGAAAAAAAAAATTCTCTAAGAAAGGTAAAAGTGAGAATTTCTTATTAAAAGAGGTAAGATATGCAATCTCTGTGCTCTGATAAAGGTAAGAATAGTGAAAATTTGTAGATCTGGAAGTTGTGTGCTCTGTAGAAGTAGGATAAGAGGAAATTTTGTTTCTAAAGTATGGATCTAGGTATGTTTGATAGGTTTTCTCCTAGCTTGAAAACTAGGGCACTAATAGATTAAAGAAGATTTGATATGAGTAGATCTGATAAGAATAGTGAAATATATGTTATACCTATGCATAGAAAGAATTTTTTGACTAAAAAATGGATGCAGGATCCTAGAAATAATTTTTTGTAGGTTAGCTACCATGATCCTAGTGTGTAGTACCGGAAAGGATAGGGATCATTTAAAATAAAGACTGGATTAACCCTCTATTACAGTTGTAGAAGACTAGGACATTTTGCTAAGGAATGCCCTCGAAGAAGACCTAGTTGTCTTTGTTGTAAAGCTATGGACCATGACGTGTTGCATTTCCCTAGAATGATTGCTAAGCTGGAAGAGATGAATCTAAATAAAGAAAACCCTAAGGCAGATCCAAAAATGGAAGAACCACATAAATAATCAGAGAAAGTATTGCTGCAAATAAACGAAACCCTGAGTGACCACTGACATGTCAAATTATCAGAGATCTTCAAGGAAAAAGAATGCATCGAAGAAAGAATAGGAGACTTCGACGTTTATTGTGTTCTAGATGAAGAATAATAGGTTAATATCATGACAGAAAGAACTTGGGAAGCTATAGGGAGGATTGCTATGATTCCCTCATTAGGAGGAATAGGACTATTCAGAGGAAAGTTGATAAACCTATGTGGGAAGATTGTTTGCATACCTATGAATGTTAATGGAACTTTGACAGAAGAAGATTTTGAGATTATTAAATTTATTGAAGACAACACCCCATTTACCATATTACTAGGAAAACTGTGGATTGATAGAGATCAAGCCAGATGAAAGGAAGCAGAAGAAGTTTTGGAGCAGAAGAAACAAGAGTTAAAATATTTCATGACTAGAAGGATCGCACACTTGATTGAAGAACAGGAAAACAGATCGAAGGTATTCCACACCAGACACCCTGATGTCGAATTTGCAAGAATACTAGAGGATCCAAAAAAGACTGAAGTACTTATCCCAGACAAAGAAGAATTATTACCCTCGAATCTTAAAAAGGAATTTTAACAACACAAAGTAACTATGTTAAAAGAAGATAAGAATCAGAATGGAAAAAGGCATACTGAGATGAAGCTCACTGGAAAGAAGGCTAGAAAGCTAAGTAAGAAGAGGGATAAGATTGAAAATTTACAGAAATTTCTAGAGGGAACCTCACAGAAGGAAAATTTTCAAAATTGGAGCTTTGTCAGGATATCAGAACAACGACACATGGAACTTCACCATGGCGAAGCAATATAGCTGTTGGGGAACGGTCTAACCATTATATCGATGCTCCGAATATATAGAAAACCATTTATGGCCACCCAGGCTTTGACACAAGTACAAGGAGTCCTTGTAGAGAAACGTAGTACTACAGAATGGGAGTATCTTGCTCTCCAGGCAAAGTTCGACGAAGAAAAATCCCAACTACAGAAAGAAAAGGAACAGTTTCTCACAGAGCAACTCGAAGTAAAATAAATGGTCCATAGAGTACTTTGCTCTATGAGAGTCGTAGAAGTAAAGGATGAAGAGAGAATTCCACAACAAGTAGTGCAACTTGAACAAGTGATCCAACAACTACAACAACGCATAGAGGATTTGGAGCTACGCGCGGTGCCCGAGACCCCGCGGGACTTAAGGGACTAGCGAGAATCCACTGCCTACAGTGTAGTTGATAGAATAAAGGCCCTTACCTTAAAATGAAATAAATTCGTTGATCGCAATGCCCAAACATATGAGAAACTTATTTAAAACCTAGAATTGCAGGCATTGGAGTTGCAACTCCAGGAAGTGAAGAAGCATGCAGAAACACTACAGGCACAATTGAAGTCTCTGTCAGCTTTGGAGAGAATGAAGTAGTCTCAAGAGCAGTGAACTGCCCAGTAGAAAATCCATAATATCCAGAGAATATTTATGAAGATAACTCAAAAACTCCAACCGGTACAATATAAGGCATATCATTTGTTTATAGAGGTAGAAGGCTAGGGAGCAGAACTGGAGCAAGCTAGCACCATAGAAGAAAAGTGCCTGGAAGGACCTATGAATGATGCAGTCATTCAAGAATTTGTTGAAAAGGAGTGTGTAGCATAGTAGCAAGTCGAAACAGTTTGAGCCAAGCTTGAAGCATTCGAAGAATAAATTCCTACGTTAGAGTGACTTGGGATGAGTCACTGGTGAGTGTTGGGGGAATGTTGGCACTTGACCAAGTTCTGATGATATCTGGTCAATCTTGACCTATTTTTGGACTTCGACAGCCTATCGAAGGCGGAGCGCAAGACGAAGTGGAGATCGCGGGATCTCGGCCCCTTTTGGGTCCTCTTTTGGTTTTTGGGAATATGTAACGAGAATGGGATGCCATCCCATGGGTTTACCCATGTTTAGGCCTATTTTTTAATATATATATATATATATATGTCTAGGAAAAATAGAGGAGGATGGATAGCTAAGTGCTAGATCTATGTGATCGAAGGATTGTAAGGCTTTGTGCTTACTATGTGCTAAGAACTTGCAAAGCTAAGTGCAAGTGATTGTAAGAAGGCTTAGTGCTGGAACGCAAGGAAGAAGGATCTAGAGAGCTACACAGATCTTCTATCCTATGCAGAGTAAGGGTTTTGAGGCTCTATGCTTGTAACTAATTGACTGAAGACAATAAAGAAGAAGAGTTGGTGGACGTAGCCCCAGGGTGGGGGTGAACCACGTAAATACTATGTTGTTATGTTTTGTGCTTATCTTAATGTGTTTATGACTCTCTTGCTAAGTGTTGTGATATATATAGATAGATATTCTTATGCTTTGTGCTATGAATGTTAGATCTAACTTCTATGAATGTGCTTAGTGCTTCCTTCTGCTAGATCCAATCCATATGTTTGTGCTAAGTGCTTAATTACATTAGATCAGTGTGAATGCTGTGAAGCTCTATTTTATCAACGAAGTTGATATAGATTGCACATTAAGGATCTGAAGGTGCTAAGTGCTCTAGTAACTATCATAATCACAGATCTGTGTCCCAACTAAGGTTGCAGACACTTGAGTCCTGCAACCACCCCTGCCTCTACCTCGGGTGTGACTTCAACTGCTTCGCAGGTGTTGTCGAAAGGGCCGGTAGTTAGGGTTTTGTTGGTGCATTGTTGTAGTGTTGAACCTTGGATCTACCCTTCTGCCAACAATCCATATCAAAAGTCCGGTCCTCAGATCTCTCAACCTGTAATAGATACACTTTGCAAAGTTCATTAGGCTTAGGGCATAGGTAAAAATATTCAAAAAATAATTTAACTTGAAATTAAAATGGTAAAAAGTGAATAAAATAGGTCAAAATAGTTCATTTACCATTTCATTTGTATTTTAACCCAAATAGTGCCCAAAACCCCCTTTTTCTTCCAATTTTGAAGCGACGATTCTGGAGCGCCCGGTGGACCATTTCTCAAACCTCTTTCGTCAAAAAGGTATTATCCTTCCCCTTTCTCTTTTCATGGTTGAATTTTTCATTTTTAATGGTTTATTTTTTAGTTATGGGTGATTTTTTAGGGGTTATTGCTCTTTGAGATCATCGCAGGATCACCCTATCGTGAACTACGATGATCCCAAATCATCACAGGGGTTCTACAACTAGGGTGCGACGATGTTTCTTTATGAAAAAGAGATCTCCTATGATGACCAAAACTCAAATTTTAAAAAGAAAAATAGACTTAGAAAAACTTCCAACTTTAAAATTTTCATGAATCTAATCATCATTTAATGTTGTTTGGCAGTTTTTCATTAGTCATTATGCTTGAGTGGAGGGAACGTTAGCACGAGGAAGAATATTACTTTGTCGGGAATGACCCAGGCACTATCATGGCACTCCAGGAGTGTGGCTTGATCAAATTTTTCAAAGTTCAGGGCATCAGATCCCAACCGAGGCTATTGGAGTACCTAGTCCAAATGTGGGATGTCAATGAACAATCCTTTCATGTGGGTGTGCATACACGTACCTTGGATATTGATGACATTTACTTATTGATGATATTATCTTGTCAAGGCTCTCAGGTATCACTCTCAGGAAGCAGAGGTGGTGGAGAACCCATGGACTATTACATTGCACATCATTGTGTATCAGGTACATAAAAGCATAGTGGCAAGGTTTCCATAAGGGATGTTTGAGATGTTCCTCTGAGAACTATCCTCTACACTATCACTCGGATGGTAGGGAGTGAGGCTCCTCACATGGATTTGAAAATCCATTTTTAGTATGCTATAGAGTGTATGGAGCCCTGGGTCTTCAATTGGTGTGAGGTTCTTCTAAATTACATGAAGAAACAACTGACAAAGTGTAGGAACGGTCGGTTGAAACAATTCATCTATGGATATATTTTGGTATCCTTCTTCCTGGAGAGGGTCCTCGTCTTACGCCTACAACATGTGGAGTGGGGAATACCCGCTCCATAGGATCCTTGGATGAAAATATGGGTGTATTTGATGGCCTGTCATGGTGGCGTGCCAATCATCAAATATGACCAAGCTTTCTTCCAGTGACTGAGGGACCAACTAATTCTGGTCGAGGACTATGCTTATGTTGGGACTAACTTCTGTGGATACCCCGACTTGGCATTAGTTGAGGGTTCTTAGTGGGGAGAGATAGGTAAGAATATTTTTTCATTATATGTGTTTTTTGGAATTTTAATTATAAAATGTTTTTATTTATTTATCCGAGACTAATCAAGTGCCCTTAATAATGTATATGTGGCACCTTATCAGCGTCCAGGATCATATCCTATTTAGAGGCATGGGGATATAGGCATAGTGGTGGGTCAAGGGGTGGCTACTTAGGATCTCGAGGAGATCGAACAAAACCTTGAGGGATTGACCATGAAGATCCCTGACATCATGGTGGATGAGTTACATCAGTGCTTCCAACACCATATAGTTGGCGTATCAACATCCATTGGTCGATTTCTCCGTCGAGTGGCATGGACAATCATTTGTTATAGAAAGAAACATCCTTGATGCTTATGTATATGAAGCCATGAGCTTCACTATTTTGACATTTTGGTCTCAAGACAAACACTTTTTTGTAACATTTGGGTCTGCCCTTGTGCCAACACGTATTAATATAAAGTTCCTACCAGCTTACTTATCTTTTAAATGTGTGTTTGGATTAATAAATGGAGTAAATTTCTGTCTAAAACATAATTAGCCAATGCATTTGTTAATGTGTTTAGACATCTAGGAATATGTTGATATTCAATATAATCAAAATGTCTTTCCAAGAGGTTAATTCTTAAGTATACCCGTAACAATGTAGGACTTTGGATGGAATAAATGTTGCTCAATTGGAACACTAATAGTTCTGAATCAAGTCGTACAATAAGATGACAGATGCCAAATGAAATGGCGTCAATTAATAACTCGATAACTACATTGTATTCCATGATATCATTAGTTGAACGAACAAGGAAAACACCATGTAGACTAATCAACTCATCCATAGGTGCATAGATTTCCCATGTAGTATGTTATCACATAACTTTTTTGAGGCCCATAGGCGTGTGTCGATCTGCCCGAATCTGTAACCCTTGCCCCATTTTTCTCTTTTTGTTGAACATGTCCTTATCTTTCCCCTTTGTAGTCGATAGAGCCTTTTTTTGTTGGCCCTTTATGTTTTGAACTCTTTGTTCCTATGCCTCTGTCATTGATCCTCTTATTTTTTCGAGCCCTTAGCCAATCACCCAAGTAGTCATTCACAGGCCACAGCCAGGCGCAACACTTGAAGCGGTCTAATATCAACTCAAATCAAAAAAGTGGGAAAATATAAGTTTTCAATGACAGAGATACTTCGAGCAGATCAGATCGATAGTCATAAGGTTATCGGAATCATGTAGTTGCACCAAGCTTAGAGTTGAACAGATATCTGAAATTGCTATGCCAATCTAAGTTTTCGATCCTAGGAAGGACACGTGGCATAGGATTATCCTTTCATTGAATCACAGAAGGAAGCACTCAATAGGATGAGTTATGAGAACTCGCGAAACACGAGGTCAAAAAATGATATGAACCATTCGATCAAAGGGGATGCGTGGCACCCAATCTGAGGGATCGCAATTTCAGGACTTAGAGGTTTAAGCATGCAATGCCTCGTAAACTCCCAAAATGAGAAATTGCAATGCGTCTAGGAGGTGGGCCCACAGTCATGACCCGATGGTCATATGGAAGAGGGTCTAGGAGGAAAAGTTGGCACCCATCGCGAAGAGCCTCAACTGTCAGATACATAGCAGATCCGACCATCGATCTGGCAGGGCCATTTCACATATCGGGAGTTGGGGTTGCTTTTGTCGAGTGATATTTGAACTCCCGACACGTGAAGTCCTGATGCACCTTTCGAATTTTAGCACTGGGTCATGGCTCGAGGTCACATACTAGATGGGAGCGATAGAGGGGAGTCGCTCCAAAGGGCCGAGAGCGCTTATGTTGAGTGCAGAAGAGAAGTAGCATGGTCCAAGGCACCGATATTGTTTTGAAGAAGTCATGGGCACCGCCTAGAGAATTTATGAGTGTCAGGGATCCTCCTCATCCCGATGAAATTTGTTAATGAAAATGGGGTGTGGTGGTTGAAACCTTGTATCATCCCATTAATGGAAAGCATGGAAGATCTGGCCATGGGAGAAGACTGTCAGCCGAAAGTTTGTTGTCATGGATTTTCTCGTAAAGCCCATATTTTCTGAGTTTGCATCTAAAAGAAGAATGTAAGTGCAGCCTGAGAAGATAAGATGTGGTTGC
This sequence comes from Picea mariana, assembly GCA_032191745.1. Taxonomy (NCBI): domain Eukaryota; kingdom Viridiplantae; phylum Streptophyta; class Pinopsida; order Pinales; family Pinaceae; genus Picea; species Picea mariana. The sequence goes on from JASDQU010105045.1 coordinate 108,703, forward strand.
CAAGCCTTGAATACGGTGACCAGAGTGTGCTTCTATAGGGAGCAAGTTGTTTTGAGTATATATACTCAATTTTTATATTTTGCAAGGGTCTATGGTTGAGCTAAGCTCTTGATTTGTAAATTTTTAGCGAATACATTGGTTTACTAGTTATGTATATGCATATGAGACATCTTGTTTAATGACAATGAACTTTTCTTAGTCCCTCTTGTTTCCCTCTAATGCTAAAAGAAATCATGATTGACTGATTCACTTGAATTATTGTGACTGCATTATTATGAATGTTTGAATATAGTGTTGTTGTAATTCCTTTGAGTTTCTTTGAGATTTAAATCCAAGAAGTACATGCATTTAAATTGTTCCTCCTAAGGCTTCTAAAGAGATGAGGCCCTCAGCAGACCATTTCACTCTCCTCAATTTATTTTCGCTACTCACCAATATACTAAACTTACTGAATGAATTTAGACCAAAAACTCACCTGCTTATTTTTTCCAACCTAGTTTTCTGAGTTAGAACAATATCATCCCGAGTCTACGTCCATTAGACCACCTTAAACTATTCATTGTGACATAAAAATGATGGGTATCGGGCTTACCTCTGCCGCAATCTAGAGGTGACTTTTGGTGCTAACATTTCTAGTGTCGTTACCAGGGACAAAATTGAAGATTTTCCCTAGGTATAACAACAACAAACTTTTGTTTTTGAAGGTGCATCAGAAATCATAACCTTTGAAGATTGCAACTATGCACCTGATGAATCCACTATGGTGATTTTGCTGAGGTGACTCCACTGTTTCAGCTGTGGCTTCCAAAGGAAGACACATGAGGTCTACCCTGCAGTTGCCTTTAGCAACTCCTAAAGCTGACCCAGAGAAAATTATCAGAAAGAGAAAGGCCCTCTGAGAAGGCACTTCTTCTATTGAACCATGTATTTCTGATGATTTTCACTATCCTCCTATAGGAACTCCAATTTCTGCATTTCATCCTACTGTTACACCTTTTGTTGGATTTTCCTGAATTTTAAATTTTGGGAGTGTTCCTGTTGAGTTTTTCCCTCCTGTTCTGAGATTGGAACGACAAATCCTTGTCACTCCTCTATATCCCTGAGGTCGTACCATGGTTTATACCCTATACCTTATAATATTTTCCTACCCTGATATTTACCACCCTTCCTCCTGTTAGAGTTATTGGTTTTACAAAACGGGAAACATCTTCTCCCTCAATCCCTTTAGCCTTTTCTCCAAATCCTATGTTGTTTCCTTTTCCTCCTGGAAGCTCAGTTCCAGTCTCCCCTATTCGAACTCCATCACCTCCTACTTCTTCTCCACCCATTATCCCTATGGCAGGTGCCAATCCTCCTAGAAACAGAATGGATGTCATAGTGGCTGCAAGATATGCCCCCTAGTCTTACCTCAGCCCATGAATGCTCTCCCTACTGGAGATTACCTAAAATATATGCCTAAGTTCACTGGAGAGGAAGACATAACTATTCAAGAGAACCTCTCTTCCTTCTACAGTTATGAATACAATATGAATATTGAGAATTAAGATGTCTGGATGAGATTTTTTGTCCAGAGCCTTGATGGTGAAGTTAGGAAATGGTTTAGGGAATTGACCCCTGAATCTATTACTGGGATTGAAGCCTTATATGATATTTTATTAAGGAAACGGGGGGACAACAAATAATTTATGTATTATATCACCAATTTTGGATCCCTGAACAGAAAAGAAGGAGAATCTGTCTCTGACTTCTCCAAAAGATTCAAGAAAATGTACAATAAGATCCCTATTGAGATAAATCCTACTGAAGCCTCTGCCAAGTTCACTTATGCTAGTGTCTTTGACCCTGATTTTTGTCTCCTACTAAGTGAGAGAAGAGCTACTTCCTTGGCTCACATCCAAGACGCGGCCCTAGAAGTGAATCTAACTTTTTGGTCGCTAACCAACTCAGGAATAAAGCTAATAGAGACATACCAAGGAAACAATCTGAAGCCTCCACCTCCGGCTCCTCTATTTTACCCCCTCAAATGGATGAAGTAACCAAGTTACTAGAATCACTTTCAACTATAATGGAAAACTTGGAAGTAGAGGGGAAGCTGACATACATAAATCCTCAAAATGTTGATAACAAAGGCAACTTTAGGAGGTCGAACAACAATTTTCCTCAGATTATGCCAAGGGAACAAAGGGACAGGGATAGAAATGATCAGAAAATTCAAACCCCTCTCCAAAATAACCTTTTTACTAATGAGGAAAGGGAAGAAGAAGAGCTTGAACCTGAAATCTATTGTCTCATAGACACCTTCCCATTTTCCCATTTGACTCAATCTACATACAAAGAGTCCCTCATAGATAGACAAATAAATGAGCTGAGTAAGGGGGAGAAGGAAAATAGTGGTCCCAGCAAATACAACCTCTAGTCTAAGAAGAAACAAGGGAATTCTATCATCCCTGATCAGCCCTCCAGAGCAGAGAAGCCTACTAAAGACGCAAAAAACAACAACAAATAAAGGAAATCTCAGAATCCACAACTAATAGTCAAAGACCCTGTCCCGGAGGTGAGAAAAATGATGAATCCCTCTTCCTCCTTTAGCTTTGAGCATGAAATTCAAAAGATCAGAATCCATGTTCCCCTTTCAGAGCTAGTCAAGCACGAAGACTTCAAAAGTTCCCTCTCTAAACTATTGCAGTCCAAGCCATCCTGCCACTCCACGGACTTAGTGAATCTCCAAGATGAAAAACCAACAGTCATCGTAGGTCCCATGGTAGAAGATAGAGATGATCCATCCCCTCCCTTCTATACATCCCTACACATACATGATAAGGTAATGCATAACTGTCTAATGGAATCAAGGGCATCTCATAATCTCATGCCCAAAACTATCATGGAAGAACTCAGATTGGAGGTCACAAAATCCTATCATAACTTATATTCTTTTGATTCAAGGAGAGTTCAATGTCTTGGGGTCATCAAGGATCTAGTGGTGACATTATTCCAGCCACCCATGAAAAGTGTGGTCATGGATATTGTGGTGGCCGACGTTCCTCCCAAGTTCAGCATGTTGTTGTCAAGATCTTGGATAAAAATACTTGGGGGAACCTTGCATATGGACCTCACGTGTGCTACCATTCCATTGTTCAGAGGGGAGCATAGAAGACTGTACAGAGAAGCTCATTTGGCCTACATTATTAGTGATGAAGAGGACCCCACCAATCACCCTCTCTTTTCCCTTGACACTAATTTTGGATATAGTTTATTACAGCTCACCGATGCCCCTAAACCTCCTCTTGAGATGAGAAAGTACATTTCTCTTGGTGAATATTCTCCCCCTCTGATTACCTATGTTTGGAAAATTTTCTTCAATGAAGCCTCCTCTAGAGAAGGTGTTGGTGCTGAAGTAGTTTTTGTGTCACCTTGTCAAGAAACCATATCTCTGTCATACAAATTAGAATTTGAAACTACCAATAATGTGGCAGAATATGAAGACCCTATTCTGGGTTTGAGGTCTACAAAATATATGGGAATTGAAGAGATAGCAATGTTCGGGGATGTTGAGTTGATTGTTCAACAGATCAAGAATGCTTATCAGGCCAAGCACCCTCGGCTCAGAAATTATAGAAATGAAGTATGGGACTTGATTGACAACTTTTTCTTGGCTTTAAACATTTCATTAGTTCCCAGAGAGGAAAATTTCATGGTCGATTCTCTGGTTGTCTCAACAAGCCAGTTCTGGATCCCACTGCCACCCAAGCTGAGGTATGATGTTGATATTAGATATAGGCCCTCTGTACCTAATAATATCAAGCATTGGAAGGTGTTTGAGGATGATCTTGAAATTAGAAGATTCCTTGAGTCAGTTTATGAGTTCTTTGCATTACACATCGATCAGGATCATGATTCTGTAGATGACCCTCCCCCTAAAATATTTTTGGATAAAATTGCTAATCACCATATTGTCTAGTTGCCTAGCAATCACATTCCAAAGGGACTAGTTCCTTTAGAAATATTGTTCGATGGGAACGATGTGGTTGTAAAATTTAAAATCCCAATTAAGGACACCGATGTAGCTGAGTGCAATATTGGTACAGAGGAGGACCCAAAGTTTGTCAAGTTGTCCAGCAGCTTGTTTAGAGAGCAGAGAGTCGAGTATGCTGAGTTGTTAAAGGAATTCACTGACATGTTTTCCTGGACCTATAAAGACCTTAGAACATATATATATGACACTATCATTATTGAGCATAAGATTCCATTGAAAGAGGAGGCCAAACCATTCAAACAGAAATTAATACAAATAAATCCTATGTTGTTTCCTATTATGGAAAAGGAGGTAAAGAAGTTGTTACACGCCAAAATAATTGTCCCTTTGAGATATTCTGAATAGGTAGCCAACCTGGTCCTAGTAAGGAAGAAAAATGGAGAGATCAGGCTCTGTGTTGATTTCAGGAACTTGAACAGGATCTCTAAGAAGGACAATTATCCTTTTCCAAAGATGGAACACATATTGCAGAGGGTTAGAAGCATAGCTAGAATTTCCATGATTGATGGCTTTTCAGGCTACAATTAGATCTCTATCCTACCTGAAGAGAGAAAAAAAACATCTTTCACCACTCCTTGGGGCACATTCATGTATGCCAAAATGCCTTTTGGATTGATGAACATAGGAGAAACCTTTCAGCGAGCCATGGACATTGCCTTCGTTGGAGAAAAGGATAAATTTGCGGTCATCTATATAGATGACATAATAGTCTTCTCCAATTCTGATAAAGAACATTGTCAACATCTGAGAAAAGTCTTCTCAAAATGCAGAAGGTTCAGTCTCTCCCTGAATCCCAAGAAGTCTCTATTTTCCATGCAGGAAGGAAAATTGTTGGGACACATTGTATCATTTGAGGGGGTTAGGATTGATTCAATCAGGGTAGAAGCTATTCAAGCCTTATCACTTCCCAGGTCCAAGAAAGAAGCCCAGTCTTTCCTAGGAAAAAATTATTTTTTGAGGAGGTTTGTTTCAAATTTTTCTGAATTGGTGAAGCATATCACAACCATGCTTAGGAAGGGGAATGAAGTAAAATGGACTGCTGAGCCCAGATAATCCTTCAACCAAATCAAGAAGGAACTAACTGAAGCATCTATTCTAATCAATCTCGATTATTCCAAGGATTTTCTGATTTTTTCCTTTGCTTCTTTTGATACAGTGGTAGTTGTTTTATTGCAGAAGAATGATGCAGGGCTGGAGCAACCTATTTATTTTTTCATCAAAGCATTGAGGGATGCAGAGATCAGATATGACATCAGGGAGAAGAAGGCCTATACCTTGGTGAAATCCCTCAAATCTTTCAGAATCTATGTTTTGCATTCGAAGATCACCGCATATGTGCCTTCATCTTCTGTCAAGGACATTCTCCTTCAGCCAGAAATAGATGGGAGGATGAGCCGATGGATTGAAAAAATCCTTGAATTAGATATAGATATCAAGCCCACCAAATTGATCAAAGGTAAAGATTTGGCCAGGCTTCTGGCTGAATATAATTGCAAATATTTGGGGGTAAACTTCGTCAATAATTACTCAGAAAAATAGTAGGTTGAGCTGTCTGATACAGATGCTCAGGTAGACCCCCCATTAGCAAAATTCACTTGGTACAAAGGCATTATATATTTTCTGGAAGATTTGAAACCTCCTAAGGGTAGAGGAAAAAGAAAGGCAAGAGCCTTAAACATCAAAGCAATTAGATATTGCCTTATCGATCAGGTTCTGTATTGGAGATACCCTCTAGGAGTACTTCTAAGATGTTTAGACCCACAAGAGGCCCAAAAAAATATATTTGATTTCCATGATAGCTTCTATGGGGGACATCACTTATGGAAAACCATAGCCTACAAAATTATCAGGGCTGGGTATTACTATCCAACTCTATTTGTTGATGTATGTGCGAAAATCAGGGCCTGTGTCAAATGTCAGAAATTCTCCGGGAAGCAACAGCTCAAGTCTCTACCATTGAATCATGTGGTGGCTTCAGGATCCTTTCAGCAGTGGGGCCTGGATTATATTGGGGAGATTCATCCTTCTTTAAGTGTTTAGCACAAATGGATCCTGAATACCACAGATTACTTTACCAAGTGGATAGAGGCTATCCCCATAATAAATGCTTCTCATAAAGTGATCATTGGTTTTCTGGAGGATATCATAGTAAGGTTTGGTTGCCCGACCAGAATCATCACTGACAACATTGCATCCTTCAAATATGAACCATTGATCAGGTTTTATGAGGAATTCGAAATAGCGCTGATTCACTCTACCCCCTACTATCCGCCTGGAAACGGATTATCATATTCCTCTAACAAAATCCTTATAAAGATTATTAAAATATTGTTTGAAGGAAACAAAAAAGCATGGGATTTAAAGCTCAATTTTTCTCTATGGGATGATAGAGTGACAACAAAGAGATATCTGGGGCTTTCCCCTTTTCAACTTGTATATGGAACTGAAGAATTTTTTCCTTCTCAGTTTTCCCTGCCTGTAGAAACATTCTTCCAAGACTTTCAGGAGGAGCATGATGACATGATCAACAGAATTCATCAGCTGGTATAAGTCCAAAAAATAGAGATAAAATAGTGGACAGAGCCCACGATCATGAACAGAAGATCAAGCAATCCTTTGACAGAAAGGAAAGAACAGAGGATTTCCATCTAGGAGACCTAGTACTTAAATGGGATGCACCCAGACAAGACAAGGGAAAGCATGGAAAATTTGAAGCCCTTTGGGTTGGTCCTTTCAAGATATCTGAAACAATTCCAAACAACACTTACAGGTTGTAGAATTTGGAGGGAGATGAAGTTTTTGGTGGCCCTGTAAATGGCCACTTCCTGAATTTTTATTTATTTAAAGATGCAACCGACATCCCACCATTGTAAACACTGTTCTTGCTTTATTTAGATGTTTATTTTTATCTTTATATGAGTGTTAGACTCCATAACCCAAAGCAAAGACACTGGAACTACTTGTTCTTGGAAGCTTGAAGGGAGCATTCCATCCCCTGTGGAGCCAAATGTTATCACATAAAGTTGTTGAGGCCCATATGTGTGTGTCGATCCACCCGAGTCTGTAACCCTTGCCCCATTTTTCTCTTTTTGTCGTACATTTCCTTATATTTCCCCTTTGTAGTTGGCAGAGCTATTTTCTATTGGCCCTTTCTGTTTTGAACCCTCTTTTCCTCTACCTTTGTCACTGATCCTCTTATTTATCATAGCCCTTAGCCAATCACCCAAGTAGTCATTCACAGGCCACAACCAGGCGCAGCACTTGAAGCGGTCTGATATCAACTCAAATCAAGCAAGCGGGAAAAGATCAGTTTTCAATGGAAGATATCCTTCAAGCGGATCTAATTGATGATCATCAGTTTATCAGAATCATGTAGTTGCGCCAAGCTTAGCATCGAACAAAGTTTCAAAATTGCTAGGTCGATTTGGTCCACTGATCCTGGGAAGGACACATGGCATAGGATTAGACTTTTGTTGACTCGTGGAAGGGAGAAATCAATGGGACGAGTTATGAGAACTTGTGAAATGTGAATTCACAAAATGATCTGAACCGTCTGATCAAAGGGGACACATGGCACCCGGTCTGAGGGATCACAATTTCGGGACTCAGAGGTTTAAGCATGGAAGGCCTTGGAAACTCTCGAAACGCAAAATTGTGACACGTCTAAGAGGTGGGCCCACGGTTGCGTCCCAATGGTCATATGGAAGCGGGTCCAAGAGGATAATTTGGAACCCATCATGAAGAGCCTAAGGAGTCGGATGCATAGCAGATCTGACCATTGATCTGGCAAGGCCATTTCGCATATCAGGAGTCGCGGTTGTTGTTGTTGAGTGATATGTGAACTCCCGACATATGAA
>JASDQU010105045.1:133170-161448 GCA_032191745.1 Picea mariana
AGGAAAGAAGGCTAGAAAGCTCAACAAGAAGAAAGAAAAGCTAGAAAAATTACAAGAAGCACCGGAAAGAACTTCGCAGAGAGCAGGTTTACAGAACTTGAAATTCGTCAGAATATCAGAACAACACAGAGTGGAACTTCACTATGGCGGAGCAATATGACCATTGGAGGCATTATTATTGTTATATTGACGCTCCTGAATAGTTAGAATGATAGTTATGATCAAAAAGCTTGCCATTGGATCGTTGGGACCACACCATAATGGACATAACTGCATTGATGAATAATTTATTGTCCATTGCAGGAATCTATTACAACGCTATCTATTTATTCTGTCGATTTTTGCATCGAGAACACTTTTGCAAATTGTATCTGAGACTACAGAGAATTCATTATTATCGTGTTGTGCCTATTGATATTTTTCCACCCACTCTATTACCTTGAGTTTTTTATCATTGACTTGAGATACCTGATCTCGAGCGTGCATGTTGGACGAAATAAGTGCAGTAGAAAATTCTGTCGAAGAAATTATAATCGAATTTATGACTAAGAAGGTGATGCCTCTCAGAATTCAATCTTCATCAACGCGAGGAGTGCAAGCCTCCCCATCAATTTCTCATGGATCTGGACCATCCCGAGCTGCGACAGAGAAACAGACCAAGCATCGTGATGACTTGGTCAACGTGAAGCTCATTCCATCCATTCTGACCAACTATATCCTGCCTCTAGCTGGTGCAGTGAGTCGTGACATTGTCCCAAGGGACTTCGACTACACCTTGATTACTACGTATCTCCCGAAGGGGATATGCACAGTCAAGCGACAACTTGATAAGATTATGATGCTAAATATCAACGACTATAACTTAGGGGATCGAAATAACTACAACATGCTCGCACCCCATAAATATTTGACCAGGATGAAGGGGAAGAAGTCAAAAATCATCCCCTAACCATGGAGTATGGACTTCGCGAGGTCCATTGTTCTGAACGTAATGAAGATACCCCTTTTTGGAGGGCACCAGGAAGTTAACGTGTGTGTTAATATCCTGTCGTCATGATTTCATGGAGGTTAGATGTGGCTAGACAAAAGCATCACCGTCGATATGGTGTTGATCCATAGGATCACCAGATTGAGCATGCAAGGACCAGACCCAGAAGACTTTTACCCAGGGAAGGCTGCAGACCATGCCCTGGCACAGAAAATTAAATATACCTATGGCGATGTGGAAAGGGGGAAGCGAGGCTACAAGGTAACCTCCATCCAGAATAGCGTAGTGTGCCTAGCGTACTAGCTGATCACAGGGAAGCTAGTAAGAAAGAACAGACCCATGCAAGCCACATGGTTTGTTGTTGACCTCGCGGTAAAATGCATGGAATGGATACAAATGAACTGGACGAGCTACCTCGTCAACCAATTAGAATAGGACTATAGTGAAGCCCAGGATCAGGGCTATGAGTTCCACTTCAGTTGTCTATTGATCCTCATTGCGTTCATTGCTTGGGAGATGATAGAAGGTGCAAATTTCCATGAGATTGAACCATCTGAATCTCTAGCTGTGAAGTTCACCATGCTTTGGTATTCGAGCTATATGAGGAAACAATGGAAGTCGAACATGATGTTCCACACCTAATAGTACCAAGCACTCTGCAGGACGTGCGAGACCAGAGAGAAGCTATTTCTTGGAGCGCAGTTGAGAGAATCAAAGCATTACCCTTGGAATGAAAATAGCTTAGCAGTCAAAGTGCACAGACTTATGAGGGAATTATAGAGGACCCTGAACTAAAAACATTGGAGTCACAGTACAGAGAGTCAAATAAGCAAGAAACATCAGTACAAGCACAGTTGAATCTCCTGTCAACAATTGAGAGGATGAAAAGATCCAAGGAATAGCACACTACTCAGTAGCAGGTCCATGCCATACAGAGAAAAGTCATGGAAGTGACTCAAAAGCTCCAACCAGTCCAGGATGTATCTTGCCTACTTTTTGAGGAGATTGAAGGATGAGGAGAAGAAATAGAAAAAGTAGTAACGACAGTCGAACAACGCTTGGAAGGACCTATGACCGAGGTAGTTATTTAGGAGTTCAGCGAGAAGGAGACCCTGGTGAAGCAGTAGGTTGAATCAGCTCAAGCCAAGCTTGAGGTGTTTGAGGTAGATTTACCCAGATCAAAGTGACTCGAGATGAGTCATAGGTGAGTGTTGGGGGCCTTTTGGCCCTTGACCAGGTTTTGTGGAAACACTAGTCATGTTTGACCAATTTTGGGACTTCGACAGGCTAGTCGAAGGTGGAGCGCAAGTCGAAGCGAAGATCGCAGGATCTTGGTCCCTTTTTAGGGTAGTTTTTGGATTTAGGGTTTATGTAACAGGTATGGGGATGTCAGCCCATGGGTTTACCTATGTTTAATCCCTTTTTGTAATGTATAAATAAGTAGCTAGGTGATTTAAGAAGTAGTTACAAGACCTAGAAGATCTAAGTGGTGTTGTGCTAAGTGCAAGTGATAAAGGCTCTGTGAATACTGTCTTGGGAACTTGCAGAGTTGAGTGAAAGTAGTTGTAAGGAAGGCTTTGTGCTGTAACCTAGCTCGAGGAAGGAGGATCTGGAAAAGTGTGCACATATCTCCTGTCCTATACAGAGTAGGATTTTGTGGCTCTGTGCATGTAGATGATTGATAGAAAAGAATAAAGAGAAGAAGAGTTGGTGGACATAGCCTCGAGCTGGGGGTGAATCACATATATCTTGTGTTATAGTTTCTTTGTGCATTATGGTTGTAATATTGTTCATATGATTTATGCTTTGTGCTTAGTTTTTATATACATCTGATATGATAGCTTAGTGCTTAACCATGTGAATGAATGCTATATATGATCTATTTTGATGTGCTTAGTGCTTGAATGTATTATATCTTGGTGAATACTACGTTGCTCTTTAATTAGGGTTCTATATGCGATGTGAATAAGGGTTAAATACTAACAATTGATGAACTGCTAAGTGCTCTGGAAGTATTGTGATCACAGACATATGTCCCAACTAGGTTGTAGACACTTGAGTCCTACAACCACCCATGCCTCTACCTTGGGTGAGACTTCATCTGCTTTGCAGGTGTTTCTGAAAGGGCCGATAGTTAGGGATTTTTTGGTGCGTTGTTGAAGCCTTGAACCTTGGTTCTTCCCTTGTGCCATCTATGTTCACATGTACTCCTGTCAAATGACCAATTTGTACTATTTGTTATCTGGATTATTTTCGACATGAAATGCGAGAGGAGATATAATAAACAAATGTATAGAGATATCTCGAATATCCAATAATATAACAAAAATGTATCAGAGATGCAACCATAAACACAAAGATACAGTGATACACAAATTTCTATTAATGAGAGAAAATGTACAAAGATTGTAAAAATAGAAAGTGAAATACTCGCTAGAATGGTGGCATCTTATCTTTGAGAAGAGATGTGTCTGGTACTCGCATTCACAAAAATATGATCTTACATGAGGCTCCAAAGGAATTTTTTATCATAAATAAAATCCAAAATCCTAACCCCAGAAGATGAAAAGCCAACAATTTTGTGGACCCCGTTTTGGGTAGTTTGGTGTATCAACTTCTTGAGGGCGTAACTTTGGCATACTATCTTTGTTTGGGGTGCACGATAGTTCATTGGAAAGGTGTCTTCAAGGAGATTAATTTTGGGGGCTCAATTAGATCTATGGGATATAATTGAAAAGATAGATCCTGAAAAACCTTCATTTAGGACCTCAAAATGGCCCAACAAATTAAAAACTACTAAAAATAGTAAATTACCAAAATTGCCAGAAATTTGTTTTGAGGTAGTTGGAAAATATGGGTGGCCACCAATATCCACCTAGATCGATCCTCCCTCCTTCAGAAGCAATGGTATCCATTGCATTGAGTGCCTGGGGGAGAGGGAAAAGAATTTGATGAATCTACATCTTGATGAGCTGCTTGCCTTGTTGGAGAAGTTGTGTTGCTTAGATTGTTAAAGGTTGTCACGAACCTATGGTTGGAAGGGTTGGACCTTTTTAACCAGTCTGGCTACATTATATTCCTGTGTGTAGAAGGAATATTTACACGTTACTGCAATCTTTTCAACCTGCTTATGTTGGATAGAAGGTGCTTGGACTGAGGCTGTAGTGGTGTTCTTATGTTCACCCTTTTAACAAACTATGAAGAAGATGAATTGTGCAGTATGGGATACTACCTTGCGACACTGTTTATGTGAGACAATAATAGGAATTTCCTATGGTATATTGTAGAGATGAACCCCCAGAGTAACAATGACACTACGGGGTTGATACTCATAAATAGCATGGCACTTCCAAATATATGGTTGGCCCAAGAGAACATCATAGACATCCAGGGGTTGTATGGCCACCCGATGTTGTATGGTTGTGGGTGTGGTGTTGTCGACAATCCCAATTGTTTGACGAAATCTGCTGAGATGATGTTCTTCAAGCGTCTACTATCAACAATAGAATGCAGCAGGGTCCCCTTCACCCACATATGTGAATGATAAAGGCACTCCCCCTCTTTAGAATATGTTGGTTCTTTGGGTTGAATTGTTGCAGTTGCGAAAATAACAGTGGGATCTGCGTCGATGATCTGTCTTCTTTCGGAATTTTCAAAATCAAATTATGAATCAGGGTTTGGATCCTTTTATTTTATCTCAGCCACCAATGAATATTTTGAGCGACATTCATCGGTGTTGTGCCCAGGAATTTTGTGGAAATCACACCATTTTCCAGTGTCCTTCATCTTTCCATTACCCTTCTTTTCCTGTGGCTTGGAATGGTTTTTGAGATGTTGTTTGTTACGACCGTCTTTATCATACTTTGTTTGTTGTGGATTTGCAGATCCAAACTCCCATTTGTTTTGGTTCTTAAACTTATGCTAGATTTTAACATCATATCGATAAGCAGAACCAAGTGATGAGATGTCCAGAAAATCCATTTCAGTTTGGATGTATCTGTGTAGAGCCCCACGGTATTTCAAAACCAAATTTCGTTCAGATTCTTTAATACACAGCTTGGTGTGCAAGTTATGGAAGGTATTGGTGAACTCTGGAACTGCTTGGCCCCTTTTTGGTCACAGTTTGGTCCATCTCATGTACTGGTCCTCATAGTTTCCGACAGGGTAATAATGTTCCTTTACTGCATCGACAAAAAAATACCAAGTGGGCTCGACCCCATATATTCCAGACTCCTCTGTGGAACTTTTCTCCCAGTAAATTTCCCACCAATTTTTTACATGGGGGAGAGCCTTAAGGAGTGCGAAGGTAATATTTTCCTTTTCAGAGAAATTATGAACAAAGAAATAACCTTCTAGAAGATTTAACCATTTTTCTAGGGAATCTGCATCTATCTATCCTTCAAATATGGGAATATAAAAATTAACTTGTACCTTGAAAGGTGAGGTTCCTCCAAATTGGTCACTTTATGAGGACCTGCCTATTTTTATTGGCAAGCATTGAAGGATGTGGGAAAAATTCTACATCATTACGTCCCTCTGTCGCGTAAGAGATTTCTTAAGAAAAAGATTAATATAATCGCCTTCTTTGTCATTTTTCTTTTATTCCACCATGGAGAGTTTCTTGGGTGTGATAGATATTTTCATCAAGAGAGACAAGCTCGAGACCCAACTTTCTATACTTGAACCTCATTGGGGACATGCACTAAAAAATGATCAAGAGAAATCTACCCTGATACCACTAATCCAAATTTTATGAGAAGAATGAAATGAATAAATATTATTATCAAAATATTCTTAACACATAATAATAGATATACAGTAAAACTGGTTTCTATTCAATAAGGAAATAATTTGAAACTGTAAAATGCAGCAGAAAACAAGATTGCCAGAAAGGTGGTGGCTTATCTCTGAGAAGAGATGTGACGGATGCACTCAATCGCCAGAAGATGATATTATATGAGGCTCCAAAGGCATTTTTTTATCATAAATAAAATACAAAAACCTAACCTCGGAAGATAAAAATCCAACATTTTTGTGCACCTCGTTTTGGGTAGTTTGGTGTATCAAATTCCCGGGGGCGTAACTTTGGCATATGATCTTCGTTTGGGGAGCACAATAGCTCGTTGGAAAGGTCTCATAGAGGATATTAATTTTAGGGGATCAATGAGAGACTTTGGATATCATTGAGAAGATCGATCCTGAAAAAACTTCATTTAGTCCCTCAAAATGGCCTCGAAAGTTAAAAACTGTTGAAAATAGTAAATTACCAAAATTACGAGAAAATTGTTTTGAGCCAGTTGGAAAAGGTGAGTGGCCACCGATATCCACCTAGATCAATTTTGTGCCGATTCACGAGCCTTAAATGAAAAAGAGACCAAAATAACTTAGGTTTTCCGATCATCACCCACGTCTTCTTCTGTAAAACATTCATGGTAAACCCTAAGTCCAAGATAACATTATCCACATCATACTCTCCAATATGCACACTAAATATGAATTCTACATTGGTCCTCTTCCTGCGCAGTACCTGATTTACCATCCTTTGTGTGATGGGAGTATCCCTTCCTCATGTACAGTGATCAATGATGTCATATAATGTACTTAGCACAACTTCATCTTTTATTATCTCTACACAACTCCTCAATAATTTTGTTAGCATGCTTACCTTTTCAGTCAATTTCTCTAGCATAACATGATCTTCTACACAATATGCATTCGATGTTGATGCTCCCCAATCCACTTTGAGTACTTATTTTCTTTCTTTCTCATGCGTATCCTTTTCTTATTGAGGATCAAAGACTGGCATAGGCCCTATTGACTTCCTTATCCACTATTCAATATTATTTCCTTAATTATTCATATCAACCCCTGTTCTATCTTCTCCACATGTAACTATTGCTAATATTGGTCCTTCATTGTGTCTTTCAGTTGATATATTATGCACATTCTGATTCTGATTTTGATTATGGTTTTCTCTAGCCTGCCATTTCACAACTAGTTGTGAACAATATTTTGTCGAGTGATCCAGTGCTTTGCAATATGTGCACGTCATACACAAATTCGAGAGGTTGTGGGCCAAGTGTCTGGGTTGATTAAAATTATAACATATAATCGGTCCTCTTCCTCCTCTACCTTGGCCTCTACCAAAGTTTCCATTGTTCCCCTGATTTAAACCTACTTTATTGTTATACTGCGGACCCCGCTCTTCTGCTACATCATTCTCCTCTTGAATCTTGCACATGTTTGATGTGCACTCCCTCATTAATTCAAACACGTGGCAATCATTTTCCTCATGTCCCACTCATTTGCAAAAGTTGCAGAACAAGTTCCTTGGAGTGCTCTGATATTTCTAAAGTAATGGAAACTCCATTAGGTGATGGCCCCACTTCTTACATATCTCACAATATCCTCCTCCTAGTAATGGATTAGACACTCCTATCACCAGATATTGCACGAATGTTGGGCATTCTTCCTTTTGGTGGCCTTCAATCCTACATTTTGTACACCATACTTTCTCATGATTCTCCTTTCCCTTTGTCAGTTCTACCAGTTGAATTGCTAATGCATCCAATTGCATATGAACTTGCACCATTCCTCCACTGTCTCATACTGGAGATGATTCCAATTTCATTTCAATTTGTTGTGCCTTGGGCTGCAATGCAACCTTATGTTGGATCAAGGGTTTGTGAATGTGTGGTAGACGCCCCGCAATCTTGATCCTGTTGATATGGGATCTAGAAATTCAATCTACCCGTAACATAATTAAATCCCTAGTTGAATTCCCATACCGACTCTATTTGTACCTCTTTAATCTCCTTTAGTTATGTGATGTACTACGACTCTGATTTTTTCTTCTTGAACTCCTTCAACAATTCTTTCTTAATATTTGCTAAAGCTGTGTCATGTTCTGTAGGCATGATACTCTGCAAATTCATATAACATACTAACACATGACCTCTAAATCTTTTTGCTAACTGCATAATATTCACAACCTCGTCTTGGACATTATTTGCGGCCCAAATTATCTCACAGACGAACAAGTGTTATTTTGGATCCTCTAACCAAACTCCCTAGAATTCAGGAAGTCTAAGAGTATTGTCTACCCCTGACATGTTTCTTTGTGTATTCCCTCTTCTTGATGATGCTCGTTGACTATTATTAGGACTCTGTGCACTACTTCCACTGCTCTAACTGCTACTACTTGGTCCTGCTTTGCTAACTATAATTTATTTTGACAAATCTTCAATCATTATTTATGATTGTGGTGACGCACACAGGGTCATGGATTCAACACATGATCTTCTCTGAGTAGGACTTACAAGCTCTTCAATTACCAGAATAGACTAAAAATTCTATTCTTCTCCTCCTATATATGGTATCTCCATGATTCAGACTAGTGCACAAGGTTCTCTCCCCTTGTTCTCACTACAAAACTCTCCTTTCTCAACCCAAGTATTTTTCCTCTTATACCTCTTTCATCTTTGTAGCTCTCCAAACTTCAATTCTTCCTCTGGTATATCATCTTCTTGCATCCTCAATTAGTCCCTTCCTTTTTCATCATTTCCTTCATTCACTCAGACGATCCTCTTATCATCCCCTGGTCCCCATTTGTGTGTGAACCCCTTAACAGTCAGATTCCATTGTCATCACATTCTTTTCTCACAATAACATCTTTATCCATGTACCTAAATATTTCAAGAACCTCCTATTGTTCCTGAGCTTATACTTAAGTCTCAAAGCATAATTCAGGCATCAGGAAATAAGGAAATTTTTAATGTTTTCTTTTCCTACCTCAGTTTTGTGAGAAAAATTCCTTAAATTGAATTAATAGTTTAACAACTCAGAGGTTGGTTTTCGTGTCTGAGTTAAAATTAAAAGTATTGAATGTAATGAAAGAAAAACATAAAGCTATTAGAAAAATCAAGGCATCAATTACAGAAGAATCCTACTTTGTTATAGAAGAATAAAATATATAATATAACCTTAAATGAAGCATAAAATGTAGCAATCCAATTAACTCACATGTCTTGTGTTTACTAACAATAAATAAAGGGGAAAAGTTGTTTTCTATCAGATAACTTAATTAAATGTAACCACAATAGATATTGTACTAAATTGCAATTAGGAATTCATCAAGGAAATATATAAAATATGTTGAGATGTGGAAAGACAAAAGAACACATAACTCAAACTAGACGAAATGTGGAATCTTTGTTCTACACTTGTATTAATTCTCAATGAGGAGAGTTTTATCAATTACAATCGGCAAGAAGAAGCCCTTGATTAACCTTAGAAATTTATGTTTATACAAAAGGCTCTCAACCTTAAATGGTTGGAATTCCCCTTATTTCTAAAATAGTAAAATTTACAAAATGTAAAATGTGAAATGCTTCACTTGCATCTTTTCTACCAGACTCCTCATTATGCTGGCACAGGCGTTTTTCTTCCTTGATTTCCATCTCGGGCACAAATAATATCTATTCATGACATGTATAGTTGATGTGCATAGGTTACCTCATTGGTTCTTTTAGGTACCGCCTTTCCCTCTCTCAATACATTCAACACACCTACTTACAAATTGTGCTATTAGTCTGGAGGGTTATGTCACATCCTTACCCTAAAAAATATACAATTTATTTTCTAATTGTGGCAACCTATCTTCCATTATTTTGTCTTCTGAAGACATTGATTGTAGTTTCAAATTAGGTTTCACCAACCATCTATCTATCTGAATGATATCAACCTGTTTTAACTGCGAGATTTTAGCATGAGCTTCTTCTAAGCTTGTTTTGATATCAAGTTGGTTCTGATCTATGTCAATTTGTCCTAATACCTTAGAATGATCATATTTTTAGAGGCATAATGAATATTTATTTAGTGATTGAAAATCTTCTTCACGAGCTTCTTTGATTTCCTTATCCATTCTTTTACTTTTGGCTATGTTGGCTTCCCAAGTCTTCAATATTATGTCACCATTGACCTGTTCTGAAACAGACAACCTAGGAACTATAGACATTTCTTCTATGGATGATGACACAATGTTGTTTAAAAAGTGGTCCTACTTGCAGTAGCCTCTCTCTCTGAAACAAATATTATCCAATGATTGGTTCACCACCCGAAAATGATTTTGGATGATTTCGACCTTGTCAAAAAGGATTCATTGTGATAATTCCAGTTTTTTACATATCTCCAATGCCTTCTCTTGGAAAACAACTACATCTATAACCATATTTTCGATACAGCTTACTTTGGCTTGTAGCTCTCTTACCAACTCCTCCTACTGGGTGACCCATCCCTATCTCACTTGTATATTCTTGTGCATATCCTCGAGGCTGGATTTGAGTTGTTGGGTTTCCTGTTTGTCATTGGCTCTAATCTACTCGAAGCCCTTGTTGACCTCATTTCAGACATCCTTTTCTACAATCTTCATTTGACTCTGCAATTGGCTTACTTGCAAATCTTTCTTCTTTAGTCATTCTTTCAAACTTCCAACTGAAAACTGGTTCGCTTTTGCAAAATCCCCCAATGAACCTGCTACTTCTTTAGTGAAGTCTACCTCTTCCAAGGCCTCTCCATCAATTATCACCCTATGTCTTTTGAAAGATGAACCTTCCTTTAGATGCATTTGCCTCTTCACCACAACCTTCCTTTTCTTGCTAAAAAATAAATAAGGAGGCAATTCTTCAACTGAAATGGGTGTGAGGTCCTCTATGAATATCACCTCTCTTTTTGGGTTCCCTCTAGTGAACTATAATGGTGTGATAAACTGGATGGGGTTGCCCATTTCGGTAGATGACTGTTTCCCAACCATGTTTTTGTTTGATTTATCTGGAGTAAACAATGGCCCTTCTCCCCTTTTCTTTATCAATGTCTGGGTCTGGTCTTTATCTTGGTCATCCAATACATTTGTCGCCAAGGTATCTTCTTTCTGAGTCAACACCTCAGTCTTCTCCAAACTTTCCTGGGTTTCTTGCCCACTGGAGCTTGCTGCTTCTAAACTTTGGGTCTCCATTTTATGTGTATTTGGAGGCGTCGTGGTTCCTCCCTATAAAAATTTAGGGAGGCTACTTCTTTGGTGCCTCTGGAAATCATAAAACTCTATCATTTTATCCAATGACAGAGATGAACCCGACTCAAGACTTTTGGATAGGATCTTGCTCCTTGGAAAATATCATCTTGAGGGGAATATTCATGTTCATACATTTTCAAATTATAGTTGGCCATGTGATTACCCATGACTTTATATAGGTCATTCTTTTTGAATTCAATGCTGACCAGCTTTATTTCTTCCAAAGCTACGGCCTCTACTTTACAATGACCGAAATCGAGTAGGGAAAATGTACCAATCTACAAGGGAAAAGAGGGCCATACTTTTTTCTGTACTGTATTGAGATCCTTGCTAATCCCACCAAGCACAGTTTTTCATGTGACCTCTTGGCACATTAGTGGGTCTGGTAAAAATTGCGGCAGTCCATATGGAGGAACTAAACAACCAAAAACCCTAATATAGGAGAAGTGTTCCTCAATATACCAGTCTGTTATTCTGCCTAGGTTATTCACAATTTTGTCGGAGATTCTGGGAGGTGGGTAACCATATATGGCAATGTGCATTGGCACCACTACCCAGTTGTAGATATCATAAAAGAAGTCTTTTGCCTTTTCTTCCCAAAGCTTCGAATGGTAAATATGTATGGGTTCAACACTATTTGGAGTGCACCTCCAATTCATCAACGGAAAAGGCGTCATGAAATAGACAGCATCCATAATATAATCTGACATGAAAAATTGGGTTGATTTCCCCTTGGATCTTAGTGACTCATATCTTGAAATATCTTGAACCAAACTTTCTGACAATATATTTGCCCAGTCAAAAGAATACCCTTCTGCTACTGTGTGTATAATAGGTACCCACTGTAAAAAGAAATGAGCTGCGTTTTTCTTCCCATAGAGCCTACACATCATCATTTCTATGTGCATTATGTGGGGTTCTAGTGTGGAAAATGGGTATATAACATGGGAGTTCGCTCTGAACTTCTCGAGGCGAGAATACCAGTCTTTAATTAAATTGGAAAAGTTTTTTTCCATATTGGTCACATTCCTTCTTGTTGAAGTCTACTAGGAAATCTTCATAAATGAAATTGGATACTGGAGACAATTTGTACATCACCTGTAGATGCTCCATCCTGAAAGAACCAAATGAAACCTTTTGCGAATTGAAAATAGCTCTGGTTGGGATATTTACGTGGTCCAGTGCCCAACCGATCATATCATTGTAGGGCAAGAGCTTAGGCCTTGTCACTATCTTCTGTAGCTCTGACTGAGCAACAATTTTGTATTTGGTAGATATGTTCTCCTTCTCGTTGTCACTTGAATCATCTGGGAAATTTACCAATTCATATTTTAAGATGTTGAATACTTGTGTCTAGGATTTGACGTTGTCTATGCTTCTAGGAGAGGTGTCAAAGAGAACATCTACATTCTGGCTTGAAATTTTACCAGTCTCTTTAGGTGCTTTTCACAGAGCCATGGTATCAAGCCTTCGAACTCTATTATCTATTGGAGGAAAGGTGTAAAAATCCTTCAACTGGAAGAACTTACGGATCAGTAAAAAGCATAATGAAATTCAAATTCCCATTCCTTTTCCTTTAATCCCGTCGATCAACCAATACCTTCACTGACAGAGTATTTACTTTCTTTAATGAATCAAATTTAAGCGGGGGATCAAAATATTACTTGGAATGATTTTCGTAAAGGTATTATTAATGGAATTTATTTTCGGTGGTTCATGCTTGGGAAAATCACATATAAAATTTGAATCTATCCGATTCATTATTAAGCGATGTATTAATTAAGAGTTAATATTTGTTTAAGCATCGGTTAATCATAGTTATCATTAACTAAATTTCAATGTTTCGGCTCGTGGGAGATCTTATAATAGCCTGAGTTATAACTTACTAAATGCAAAATTGCAATTTGATTAATTAATTTTAATTGCATTTAACCCTTTTAATTAATCATGATTAACCTCAAAGATTTTGGGGTTTCAGGTCTCAAGATATTCTGCACTAGCTCGAGCTACGTTCTTTAAATCACGAAATCGTGATTGATTAATTAATATTAATCACTTTTAACCTTTTAAATAATCGAGATTAACTTCAAGGGTTTCACAATTTCGAGTATCGGGACATTGGTTATCGTTCAAGGAAGGATCCCTGGAACATGAAATTGTGATAAGGTTTAAATATCATTAATCATTTTTAAATCATTTAATTAACCCGATTTAACTTAAGATAGTTTCGTGACTTCGTATATCAGTACTTTGGAGTTCTTACATGTTGGATTGTTAGTATCGCAAAACCCCAAAACCCAACATTTCGAAGGTAGTCATTGGTGATTTGACATTTTAATCGAGTGGGCGGCTCCATAACATTTAAGGATTTCAGATCATTGGATTCAATGGAAGGCTTCATCAACGACGATATTCAAGTGCACGTTTTTCCTTATTTTAACAAGAACAAAACTTATCTAAGTCTAAAGTTTAGGAAAATATGTGCTCCAACATAGGCTCCATATAGGGATCACGTCTCCCTATGGGACATCGAAGAACAGTAGACCAAGTGCCTTTAATTGGGTAAATGGAGTCATTATTTCATTTATGTGAAACACATTTTGAAAAGGACACACAAAAGGACTTAGGATTTCCATCCTTATCTATGAAAAATTTCAAAAATTAATCATTCATTGATCTCGAGCTTAGGCTTATTGATGGCTTCCTTTTCTTAAAACTGACTTTAGATTTTCTTAAGATAATCAAAACAATCTTAAATGTTCTACTAGGATCTATTTTGTTCACATCAAGGTAAAGTGTTCGCATCAAGGTAAAGTAATTTCAATGTTTTTAGTCAGGGAGTCTCGTGCTACCTTAGAAAGTAGATCTAGTCAAAAAGATAACTAGTTACCAAAGTACATTATAATTCATGTATAATAGCCTTGCAGATATCGTAGACATTCCTTCACTTCCAGCGACCCTATTCAGTACCCCAGTGAAGTTATCTAATTCTCACATTGAATTTCCTTTCACCACTTCAATTAGTAATTTTGCATTTAAATGTTGAGATGAGGGCAATAATTTAATGAATTTCTTTTCATCATCTCTTTTTGGACTAGATGGGGGAAATCATTTTATGATTTTCCTTTCACCATCTATCTTATATTTTTATTTTTTAAACATGAAGTGGGGGAAATCAATTTGTATACAATATACCAGGGATGATATCTATTTATAATTTAGCAATAGAGGTATGTCAACTCACTTTGATTACTCTGACTAATCCTCCTCTGACCTTCAAAACATCTTCGCCTACAGGAAAGTTCTCAAGGGGAGTTTCTATTTTCCAGGGACTTTCTTTGAGAGACACTAATCGATTAAAAACTTTTAGAAGGGATAAGATAGTTAGGATTAGCCTAGACATACTTTTTGTTCAGTTAAATTAGAGGAATCATAAGAATTTTTACCTATTCTCGTTTTGAAGATTTGTTTATGAGTTTTCAAACTTAAGGTGAGACCATTTTTTCTCTATGAATACCATGGGATGATATGAAGAATCACATGAAAATACAACTTTGAAAATGAGCAGGGGAACAAAATGAGGATTCAAATGTTCTGTTGTAAGCACGGTCACTCCTATGCAAACTTTTTACTCAATTCTTGAAACTTTTTCTTTAAGGTCTTCTTATTTCTTTTTTATTATTATTATAAGTTTTATTTCATTTTTATTTTATCCAGAGAAAACTCTTGATAGTTAAAACATAATTTTTCATTCCTCTGGTTATAGATTAGGTAATAATATTTGTACATATGAGACTTTTTTCATATTAAGTGATATTTCTTTGAAAATTTAAACAGGGAAGAATCTAATACCCTAGATTTATTCTTATATTTCCAACCAAGTAAACTATTTATTTATCACTTGTTTCAAGAGAAACCCAATGTTTTGATACGTGAAGGTCGATTTATGTTGTCTCTTACCTCTTGCCTATTAGAAAGTATCCTATATGATAATAAAATGAAGAATGTTAGGAACTTACGCAGACCAAAACTCTATGTGTTATTTATTTTTACATTTTTGTTTTTATGAAATAAACTAATCTGGTTTTATTTACAGTGAAAGTAAAAACTTACCGAAGAAATGAAAAACTATGAATCAAAAACAAATAAATCAAACCGGTATGTAGAGTGAGAGTTTGGAAACCGATTATTGCATAAAATGCTTCAGGTAATGCCTGTTGATAGGGGTGTTAAGGATTTTACCATCTAGATTTTCCAATAAAAATGAATTCTTTCCTTCAGAAGATGTGATTTTGAAAGGTCCACACCAGATATGGTCAAATTTGTCATGATTTCCTGAATCTTCCTTCCTAGCATCCCATTTTAAAACCAGGTCACCAGGGAGGGATTCCCTATCTTTTTCTTTTTGGTCAAACAGGGATTTCATGTTATCCTGATACTTCTAAAGTTTTTCATCCACTTCATCCCTATTTTGTTGGAATTCAATCAATTGATTTATTCTTCTGGTGACATGATTTTTCTCTTCCTTCTCGTCTTGCCAAAGTTTCATCACAGGTAGAGCCAGGTTTATGGGTAGTACCACATCAGTCTCGTATACCATTTGAAAAGGGGACATCTCAATATATTTCTTGGTGCCTATCCGATTCGTCCACAAAGCATATTTCAAATGCACATGCAAGGCCTTCTTATTTTCGTTCAACACCTTTTAAATTATGGTGATCAAGATTTTGTTTGATGATTCAACTAGTCCATTTCCTTGAGGATAGTAAGTTGTGGAATGGCCCAGTAAAATATTGTACTTTTGGAAAAAACTAACCATCGCCATAGATTTAAATGCCTGTGCATTATCTGTAATTATCTTCCGAGGATAGCCAAATATAGATAAAATGTTTTCCTCCAAGAAATTTATCACCACCGAATCCGTAGTGTTTCTAGTTGAAATGGATTCTACCCATTTAGTGAAATAATCTATAGCGGTCAGGATCTATTTGTGTTGTGCGCTAGAGTGTGGATTGATTTCACCAATAAAATCCAGCCCCCATTGTTGAAACAGGGATTCTTTTTTAACTGGGACCAAAGGTAATGCGGGAAGCTTTTGTTTGCCTGAAAATAGTTAGCAGGGGTTACAGGCTCTGACTTTAGCATTCACATCAACGAATAATTTAGGCCAATAATATCCTACTCTCAGGATTTTATAGGTCGTTGCTCTCCATGCATGATGTCCTCCACACACGCCTTCGTGAAATTAATTTATGACTCTCTCTATTTCGAATTCTACCAAACAGATTAGTAAAAAACCCAGAGGATCCTTCCAATATAATTGTATATCCATGATACAATATTTTACTGTGTGCAACTTCAAAATTCTAGCTTTGGAAGGATTCATATCACTTGGGAACTAAAGAGCTAGAAGGTAAGAGACTATATCTTTATACCAAGCTGAAGAAGAGAACTTCTCCTGGATTTGAGTTGTAGGTATTTGATCATCAAATTATTCTATATATGGAATTTCTTCGTAAGATTGAAGATGGTTTATTCCAACTGCTCTAAAATTAGATTCATCTAGTAGCTTAGCCAAACCCTATCCTTTGACGAGCTTTGTCGGTTTCACCTCCAGATCAAATTCTTGAATTTTAGCAAGCCATCGGCCCCTCGTTCCGTCACTATCGGGTTGAACCAATATATCTTTAATGGAAATGGTGGGTACATAAGCAATTATTTTAGAATGTAGTACATAGGTCTTGAAATCCCTTAGGGCCTTCACCATTTCATATGCCTTCTTTTCCAGTACATCGTAGCTCAACTCTGTGCCTCTAAGGATTTTACTGAAGAATGTTATTGGTTGTTCGAACCCTTATTCATTCTCCTGTAGGAGTACTACCACAATTGTAAAGTTCAGATGCGAATGAGAAAATTAAGAATTCTTTTAGATAATCTGGGCTTGCTAGCACTAGTGCTTCACCTATAACCTTCTTGATCCATTCAAATGACGTTTTGGCTTCAGTCATCCATTTGAATTTGTTGTCCTTCTTAAGCATATCTTCCTGCATTGCAAAATGAGATCTCTTGGGATTCAATGACAAACTGAATTTTTGACAGTTTTCAAACATTTGTTTGAGGTGTACCAGGTGCTCTGCATCAGATTTAGAAAACATGGTTAGATCATTAATATAAATGACAACGAACTTATCTCTTTCGCTGACAAAGGCGATGTCCATAGCTCATTGGAAAGTGGCACCTGTGTTCATTAAACCAAATGGAATTTTTTCATACATAAAGGTAAACCATGGGGTGGTGAACACGGTTTTTTATTTATCGTCCCCATGGAATGAAATTTGATTATAGCCCGAAAAGCCATAAATCATGGACATTCTGTTTTCCCCAACCACGTTTTCCAATACATGATCCATTTTGGGTAATGGATAGTTATCTTTGAGGGATGATTTTCTTAAATTTATGAAATCTACACATAGTTTGATTTCACCATTTTTCTTTCTTACTGGGAACAGATTGGCTACCCACTTAGATTATCTGAGTGGAATAATGATTTTAGCATCTAGGATCTTCTTTACTTCCTTTTCTATCACAGGCAGTAGTAAGGGATTTATCTTTCGGAGTTTCTTCTTGAACAGTTTAACAGCCTTCGTTAGGAGAATTTTGTGCTCGATTACAGTGGTATCATAAGTTCTTAATTCATCATATGACCAGGAGAAAACATCCTTGTACTTCTTGATTAACTCGACATATTTTCTTTTTATCTCAGGGGGAAGGTATTTAGATATTTTTACCAACTTAGGAGTTTCCTTGGTGTCTATGTTACAATCTTCAACCTCTTTAGGTTGAGGCTGCAAAGTAGACTTGAAGGTAATTTATCATAATGATCAAATGAAATATCCAAAGGAATTATACCTTTAGGATTATTATTATTTTTTAGTACTAACATGCGATTATTGGCGATCTTATCTCAGAACTCCTAACGATTTTCACCTTCCTGCATTATCCAAGCAGGGTCATTTTGATTTTCCTGATCAATATGTGTTTCTGAAAATTCATCCACCATTTATAAGAATTGTCTTATTTGTTCATCATCTTCAAAGACCTGCTAGTGTTCTATATTGTTTGGTATTGAGGGTATGTGCCTCATTTCTATTTGATACTTCAATTTGAAAAAAGTAGGAGGTACAAACATCCGAGTTGCCTTGGCCAATGAATCTACTTGTTGATATTTTGTTCTGGGGATATGATGAATATTAAACGATGATAAAAAAAAATCGATCAGATCCCAGGCATATTTTTTGTAAGACATCAACCTCGGGTGTTTGGCCTGATATTGTTGTTTTATCTGTTTTATAATTAATTCAGCATTGCCATAGACTACCAGATTTTCAATCTTCAACTTTCTAGTAGCCTCTAATTCGAAAAACAGGGCTTCGTATTCGCATACATTATTTGTGTAATCGATGTCCAATTGTAATCTGTAAGAAAAAGGGATAATAAACTCATCTCCGAGTGCCACAAACATCACTCCATCTCCTGCTCCTTCACAAGATGAAGCACCGTCGAAATACATTTTCGAAACTCCAATATTACTTACATTTTTATTTGTCTTTTCTATTTTTATTTTTCTATACAATTTTTTTCTATACATTCATCTATATCATCATCAATTGATAAAATACAATTTCCTAAACCCTGATCTGCAACATAAACGGGGTAATTATTTGGATTCAGCGGATCACTTACTGTATATGCCAACCTTTTTTCTCTGTACATGTGGGTGAACTGTCCGTCAAAGATCGGGATTGTAGTGTATTTCATGTCAAGTTGAAGGGATCCTCCAAGATTAGTGCCCCAAGACTTGGATAATAGCATACCATACTTTGGAGGGATATCAACAACAACCAAATCCATCAGAACACCATTTACAGGAATTTCTAAAATATTAACCACTAAATCTTTAATCATACCCAAACATTTAACTTTTCTTGAATCAAAAGAATAAATATCTCCGTATAGTCTGGTAATTTCAAGACCAAGTCTATCCATAATAGCTTTGGGCATCACGTTGTGGGAGGCTCCAGAATCAAACATGTAGTTATGGAGCAGTTGATCATGCACAGTTAGTGTAATGTAGAAAGGAGAGACAAAATCTCTGGCACTTTCAAAATGTGGACCAAACATTATTGTCCTTTATTATCTTCTAAATTTATAACATCTATATGACTTTTGACATCATAAAAGTTTGTCATTTTGGCAATTTGTTTTCTATATGTAGGTTTTTTATCTAGTTCAACCAGAGGTACAAGGATCTTGATCTTATTAATATCTTTATCTATATTGAAACTTCCCATTGTCTTATCGGCTTCTCTGGTTTGGATTTCTATCTCCCTTTTTTCTAATTTATTAGCTTGTGTTTCTTTCGTTTCAGTTTTTTTTGTTTCAACAGTTTTTGTTTCAGCTGCTCTTGTCTTGGCAGTCTGCATTTCTACTGCTTTCATTTTGGCAGTCTGTGTTTCAGCTGCTTTTATTTTGGCAGTCTGTGTTTCAACTGCTGGTCGAGTTGCCTCGTTCAATTTTCTTCTCGACAATATTTTCTTCAGTTGGGAAGTTGTGATATTTATATATCTAGGCCTTAAATTATACTTCTTTTGGAGATCAACCATTATATTGTTGGTGATTCCTTGATAAGAAGAATCTTCTGTGATATTTATACTATCCTCACTATTAGACTGATATTATGCATTTAAATACCTTTCATAATCTTTCCTTGTCAAATGAGGTTGTTGACAATCATCAACAAGATTATTTATATCTTCCTCTAACTCCTCGAAGTTTTGCATGTCTTCTCCTCCTATAAAATTTTCATTTTTAAAGTGGGTCTAAATCTTTTAGTATTCATTTTTTATTTGTCTTTGTTGTATTTGAGGGTTAGGATTCCTTCTAAAATCTTTTCTTACAAACTGATCCATTTTAGATTGATCCAGTTCCATCTTCAAAATTTTGTTTGATAGTTCTTTTATTATTTTTTCCATATCATCCATCTTATATTCCAAAGACCTCCTAGATCCGGAGGGTCCTACTTGTTCTCTGAATCATCTGGTATCTTTGTTTCACGTTTCAATTTTTTCTTTTAACTTTCCCCATGCCATCATATTTGATTCAATTTCTACAGCTTCATCTTGCATTCTAGTGAGGTTTGCAACCCTCCTTTCCCTCAATAGTAAAGAAATATCGGGCTCAAAAGCCCTGGCGAAAGTTACTTTTGCTGTAGGTTGGGAAGGTTTAACCTTAGCTAGAATATTTTTGTATAATTTATTAAATATTTGGATGAATTCGATAACTATTTCTGAATTTTTCTTTCTCAAAGCTCCAAAATCAGTTAAATAATAAAGGTGGTATTTTCTCACTCCCCATTGTCTGAGAAAGGCACTTTCTAACGCATCATATGATCCTATTGAACCTGCTGGCAGTCCTCGGAACCAGGTTCTCACCTATCCTTCAAAAGTTTTAAATAGCAGTCTAGAATAAAAATCCTCGTTCTTAAGGCCAAGGATATCAGCGAACTGATCAAAGAAATTTATGTGCTCAGTCACGGTTAAGTCTCGCTCTCTAGTAAATTTTGACAGGTTTTTCATATAGTTCTCGTGTAAATCATGGAGGGGAAATGGGAGGACCAAAGGAGAATATATAGAAGCTACTTTAGAAAAAATTATAGGAGGTGGAGGTGAGCCTTGACTGCATCCTCCTTCTCCTCTAGAACCATGTCCTCCTCCACCTCCGCCAGCACCACCTTCTCTGGCACGGCCTCCTCCGGTACCAGCCATTGATAATCTAGGTGATGAAACTTGGAGGTTATAAAGATGGTTTTCAAAGACGTGTAGTGAAGTTTTGGTTACTTCGGGATGAAATGAAAAATTTTATGGGGTCTGACCGTCAAGAGACAGAAAATATGAAAAGGGGGGAAAAGAAAGATGAGGGCTAGGTTCTTCAGATTTGTAGGATATGTAAACGAGAGAACCAACAGGAGTTGATTCAGAGTGTAAGCTATATTATTCAAGACTTCGAGAAGTTGGGATCTTTACTTTGGTGACTGATGGAATATCAATCGAAACAGGTATAGATATGGGTCCTTTACCTTTATTAGTAAAGGAGGCAGTTGAATTGGTTTCAACCTTTATCTCAGATAAAACCAATTTGGGGTTTATGATTTCGGCTTCAAATTAATCGGTTGATGTTTCTCCAAAATGGATTTGAGTGGAACCTTCTTGCAGGGTTAACTGTTCAAGTGGAACCTTAGCATTAGATTGTGTATATTTAGGATGGTAAACCTTACTTGTAGATGTGGTGGTCTACTTGAGGTATCCCCTTGGTTTTAATATTTTTTTCAGTGTCGGATACAGGCATGGTCTGCATATCGTCTGGGTTCTGTCTGGTATTCCTTCAACCAAATGCCAGTTTATTAATTATGGAGTCGCCAAGTGAAAAAAAAAATTATCCTTATAATGTATTCAATATTTGTTCACTATCAAAGAGAGAAACTTACCATGATGTTTTCCTAGGGAAAAATAACTTCGTTTCTCCATCCCCGACAACGACACCAAAAAGATGTTGTTCCTGAGATTATACTTAAGAATCAAAGAATAATGTCAGGCATCAGGAAATAACGAAATTTTTAATGTTTTTTTTTTTTTACCACAGTTATGTGAGAAAAATTCCTTAAATTGAATTAATAGTATAATAGCTCAGAGGTTGTTTTTCATGTCTAAGTTAAAATTAAAAGTATTAAATGTAATGAAAAAAAACATTAGACAAAGCAAGGCATCAATTACAAAAGAATCATATTTTGTTACAGAAGAAGAAAATAGATAATATAACCTTAAATGAAGCATAAGATGTAGCAATCCAATTAACTCACAGGTCTTGTGTTTACTAATAATAAATACAGAGGAAAAGTTGTTTTATATCAGATAACTAAATGAAATGTAACCCCAATAGATATTGTACTAAATTTCAATTAGGAATTCATCAAGGAAATATATAAAAGATGTTGAGATGTGGAAAGACAAAAGAACACACAACTCAAACTGGACGAAATGTGAAATCTTTGGTTTGCACTTGTATTAATTCTCAATGAGAGTTTTCTCAATTACAACTGGCAAGAAGTAGCCCTTGATTAACCTTAGAAAGTTATGTTTATACAAAAGGCTCTCAACCTTAAACGGTTGGAATTCCCCTTATTTCTAAAATAGTAAAATTGACAAAATGTAAAATGTGAAATGCTTTACTTGCATCTTTTCTGTCATCCTCCTCATTATGATGGCAGAGGCATTTTTCTTCCTTGATTTCTAGCTCAGGCACAAATAATCTCTAGTCATGACATGTACAGTTGATGTGCACAGGTTACCTCATTGGTTCTTTGAGGTACCGCCTTTCCCTCGCTCAATACATTCAACACACCTGCTTACAAATTGCGCTATTAGTCTAGAGGGTTTTGTCACATCCTTAGCCTAAAAAATATACAATGTATTTTCTAATTATGGCAACCTGTCTTCCATTCTTTTGTCTTCCGAAGTCATTGACTGTAGTTGCAAATTAGTTTTCACTAGCCATCTATCTATCTGAATGATATCAACCTGTTTTAACTACGATATTTCAGCCTGAGCTTCTTCTAAGCTTGTTTTGATATCAAGTTGGTGATTATCTATTCCAACTTGAACTAGTACCTCAGAATGATCATCTTTTTCGAGGCCTAATGACTCTTTATTTAGTGATTGAAAATATTCTTCACAAGATTCTTTGATTTCCTTAGCCATTCTTTTACTTTCGGCTATGTTGGCTTCCCAGGTATTCAATATTATGTCACCCCTGACCTGTTCTAAAACAGACAACCTGGGAACTACAGACATTTCTTCTTTGGATGATGACACAACTGGTGTTTTAAAATTGGTCCTAGCTGTAGTAGCCTCTCTCTCTCTGAAACAAATATTATCCAATGATTGGTTCACCACCCAAAAATTATTTTGGATGATTTCCACCTACTCAAAAACGCTTCATTTCACTGATTCCAATTTCTTACATATATCCAATGCCTGCACTTGGAAAACAACTACATCTATAACCATATTTTTGGTAGAGCTTACTTTGTGTTGTAGCTGCCTTACCAACTCCTCCTGTTGGGTGACCCATCCCTGGCTCACCTATATATTCTTATGCATCTCCTCGAGGATGGATTTGAGCTACTAGATTTCCTATTTGTTGTTGGCTCTATTCTACTCGAAGCCCTTGTTGACCTCATTTCAGACATCCTTTTCTACAGTCTTCATTTGATTTTTCAATTGGCTTATTTTCAGATCTTTCTCCTTCAGTTGTTCTTTCAAACTTCCAACTTCCAACTGCTTGCCTGTTGCAAAATCCCCCAGTGAACATGCTACTTCTTCAGCAAAGTCTACCTCTTCCAATGCCTCTCCATCAATTAGCACCCTATGTATTTTGACATATGAACCTTTCTTTAGATGCATTTCCCTCTTCACCACATCCTTCCTTTTCTTGCTAAAAAAGAAATCAAAAGGAGGTAGTTCTTCAACTGAAATGGGTGTGAGGTCCTCTATGAATATTTCCTTTGTGTTTGGGTTCCCTCTAGTGAACTGTAATGGTGTGATAAACTGGATGGGGTTGCTGATTTCGGTAGACGACTGTTTCTCAGCCATGTCTATAGTTAATTTATCTGGAGTAAACAGTGGTCATTCTTCCCCTTTCTTTGTCAATGTATTAGTTTGGTATTTATCTTGGTCATCCAATACATTTTTCATCGGGGTATCTTCTTTCTGAGTCAACACCTCAGTCTTCTCCAAACTTGCCTGGGTTTCTTGCCCGCTGGAGCTTACTGCTTCTGAACTTCGGGTCTCTGTTTTCTATGTAGTTGGAGACGTAGGGGTTCCTCCCTGTAACACTTTAGGGAGGCTACTTCTTCGCTGCCTATGGAAATCATAAAACTCAATCATTTTATCGAGTGACAGAGCCCGAACCTGACTCAAGACTTATGGATAAGATCTCGCTCCTTGAAAAATCTCGTCTTAAGGGGAATATCCATGTTCATACCTTTTCAAATTAAAGTTGGCCATGTGATTACCCATGACTTTCTGTGGGTCATTATTTTTGAATTCAATGCTGACCAACTTTATTTCTTCCAAAGATGTGGCCTCTACTTTAGAGTGACCGAAATCCAGTAGGGAAAATGTACCAATCTATAGGGGAAAAGAGGGCCATACCTTTTTTTGTACTGTCTTGAGCTCTTTGTTAATCCCATCGAGAACAGTTTGTCGTGTGACCTCTCAAAACACTAATCGATCTGGTAAAAATTGTGGCAGTGCATATGGAGGAATTGAACAGCCAAAAACCCTAATATAGGAGAAGTGTTCCTTAATATACCAGTCCGATATTCTGCCCAGGTTATTCACAATTTTGTTGGATATTCTGAGAGGTGGATAACCATATATTCCAGTGTGCATTGGCACCACTACCCAGTTGCAGATCTCATAAAAGAAGTCTTTTTCCTTTTCTTCCCAAAGCTTCGAATGGTAAATATGTATGGGTTTGGCACTATTTGGGGTCCAGCTCCAATTCATCAGTGGAAAAGGCGTCATGAAACATATGACGTCCATAATATAAGACGACATGAAAAATTGGGTCAGTTTCCCCTTGGCTCTTAGTGACTGATATCTTGTAATATCTTGAACCAAACTGTCTGAAAATATCTTTTCCCAGTCAAAAGAGTACCCTTCTGCTACTGTGTGTATAATAGGTACCCACTATAAAAAGAAATGAGCTGTGTTTTCCTTCCCATAGAGCCTACACATCATCATTGCTATGTACATTATGTGGGGTTCTAGTGTGAAAACTGGGTATATACCATGGGAGTCCGCTCTAAACTTCCCGAGGTGAGAATACCATTCTTTAATTAAATTGGAAAGGTTTTTTCTGTATTGGTCGCATTCCTTCTTGTTCAAATCTACTAGGAAATTTGCATTGTAAACGAAATTGGATACTGGAGACAATTTTTACATCACCTGTAGATGC
The DNA here is from genome assembly GCA_032191745.1 of Picea mariana. Lineage (NCBI taxonomy): Eukaryota > Viridiplantae > Streptophyta > Pinopsida > Pinales > Pinaceae > Picea > Picea mariana. The sequence goes on from JASDQU010105045.1 coordinate 158,304, forward strand.
TCTGGCCTGAAAGACCCAACTGCGACCTTTTGCGAATTGAAAATAGTGCTGGTTGGGATATCTACACGATCCAACGCCCAGCTGATGATATCATTGTAGGGAAAGAGCTTAGGCCTTGTCACTATCTTCTGTAGCTTTGACTGAGCAATAATTTTGTATTTGGTAGATATTCTCTCCTTCTCGTTGTCACTTGAATTATATTGCCAATTTACCAATTCATATTGTAAGATATTTAATACTTGTGTCTAGGATTTGACGTTGTCTATGCTTCTGGGCGAGGTGTTAGAGAGAACATATGCATTCTGGCTTGAACTCTCACCAGTCAATTTAGGTGAATTTTTCGAAGCCATGGTATCAAGCCTTCGAACTCTGTTATCTTCCGCAGGAAATCCGGAAAAATCCTTCATCTAGAAAAACTTATGGCTCAGTAAAAAGCATAATGAAATTCAAATTCACATTCTTTTTCATTTAATCGCATCGATCAAACAATACCTTCATTGACAGAGTATTTACTTTCTTTAATGAATCAAATTTAAGTGGTGGATCAAAATCTTACTTGGAATGATTGTCGTAAAGTTATTATTAATGGCATTTATTTTCGGTGGTTCATTCTCGAGAAAATCACATACGAAATTTGAATCTATCTGAGTCATTATTAAGCGATGTATTAATTAAGAGATAATCTTTGTTTAAGCACCAGTTAATCATAGTTATCATTAAGTAAATTTTGGCATTTTGGATCTCTGGGGATCTTATAACAGCCTGAGTTATAACTTATGAAATGCAAAATCACAATGTGATTAATTAAGTTTAATTGCATTTAACCCTTTTAATTAATCATGATTAACCTCAAAGATTTTGGGGTTTCGGGTCTCGAGATATTTTGTACTAGCTGAAGCTACATTCTCTGAATCATGAAATTGTGATTGATTAATTAATATTAATCAATTTTAACCTTTTAAATAATCGATATTAACTTCAAGGTTTTCATGATTTCGGGTATTGGAACTTTGGTTGTTGTTCGAGGCAGGATCCCCGAAACGTGAAATTGCGATAAGGTTTAAATATCGTTAATCATTTTTAAATCATTTAATTAACTTGGTTTAACTTAATATATTTTCACGACTTCATATATCGGGACTTTAGATTTCTTACATGTTGGACTGTTAGTATCGCAAAACCCCAAAACCTGACATTTCGAAGGTAGCCGTTGGTGATTTGACCTTTTAATCGAGTGGGAAGCTCCATAAATTTTAAGGATTTCAGATTGTTGGATTCAATGGAAGGCTTCATCAATGATGATATTAAAGTGTTTGTTTTTCCTTATTTAAAAAAGAACAAAAATTATCTAATTCTAAAATTTAGGAAAATATGTGTTCCAACACCTCCTGTGCGGACCTTTGAAAAAATCATTTTCTGTGACACTATATGATTGAATACAATCCACTGCAAATATTGTAACATAACCTCCTAGTATGTTATCCAACCAAAAATAAACTACTCAAGTAGTTGGTTTACTTACAGAATTCATCTATCTCACTAATTTAGGAGTCCAATTCCTCATCACTCTATCATTGTACCTTTCATTTTTCTCCACTAATATTTCTAGCAAATGGACAGTCCGTACAAGATATCATCAAGGAAATTTCAAGATCAAAAGAATTGAAGTGAGGGTGTGATCATGCTAAGAATCATGACACTCCAGGCAAACAAGCATGCTCAGAATCACTTTTTTAAAATTCAATAGATTATACTAATGACAACTTGTCAATTGGGCACCCAGGTTTGATTCATTTTGTCAGTTGGGTGCCCAGGTTTGATTACCAACGTTTTGGTGCTACCCTCTCTCAACTACCAGTGAATCCCCAGACCTCCCCAAACATTGACCCCATTCCAAAGAAAAAAAAGGAAAAAATGGTAGCTCAATGTGTAGAGGTTTGTAAATAATATCGTTGGGCTGAATCTAGGAATTAAGAGTCACATGCATATGTAATGTAACCATATTTCTTATGAATTTATAGCATTGTATTTCTATTTAGAAAAGAACAAAGAATTTAAAAATATATAAAAAAAGCCTTTTCCCATTTCTCACTTCTAACTAGTGTTTTGACTCTGGATCTAATGGATTAGAAATTGTTATCATATAGAACTTAATTTGATTTCAAAGTGTGGTACTTTTTTAGACAATAGACCTTATATGTGTATTGGCCCCCTCCCAAATTCATCATCTTCAAAGGGTTTGTTTTCTAATACCTCAACTCCTTCATCCCCTGTCATTCTCTATTGTTGTAGATTCATGACCATGTACATATATCCTATTTGATACTGTCGATGATTTACATAATATCAAACAACAAAATGTCATATCTAATGCCAAACCCATATGCAAATTTGGAATCTAGTTCCATTTTGAGGACGTGCCTTTGCGCACATAAACAAACTGATCGGAATTGCAATCAATACTAATAACTTTTTTATTGAAAAACGATGCCACTACTATGAAACCATCGCTTCCATGTATCAAAATGTATGAATAAACACCAACATAAAGATCCATCCACTTCTTACCTCTTTCAAAGACAAGGGCATCAACATTCGACTGAAGTAATGATTTCCAATTGGCATCCAATCAAGGAATTTACAAGCTCAAATCCCTGAGAATTCATTCACAATATAAATACCAACATATCATATCCATTCATATTAATCTATGTTATGTTATTTTTCTATTATATATATGAAATATGTTAATTCCCCAATTGGGTCTCCATGAAAATCCTGTATTTAATTTCTTGCTCACTGACAAAAATAGTTGGCTACAGGGATGATTTTAAGGATGGAAATTTATTTTAAAATGTAGAAATCTTGGTGAATATTACTAATCCTTCATACGCCAACTATAAATGATTGGCAATATTTTTGTAAAAATATTCAAATTTCTAAGGATTTAATATAGTTTTTTTAAATTTTGGTGATTTTTAAGGTAAAATAATTTTATCCTATAGAATTTGGGCAAATCATTTTTGAAATAGCGAATCTTGTTTTTGGAAAAACCATGGAAAATTAGCCCATGAGCGAAATTTATCCCCTAAAATCATCCCTGGCTGGAAAAACTCAAACAAATGTTACATGGAATCAACAGTTA
>JASDQU010105045.1:171027-193588 GCA_032191745.1 Picea mariana
GAGAGAGGAATCGGTTTTAATGATCCATGGAAACAAGGTAGGGTTAATTCTTAGTAGCTCAATGGAAGCAAGATTTAATTTAATTCTACAAATTCGAAGAATGGAAAATATGAGGGTATATAGGTGAGATATTTTCAATTCATTCACTGATCATCAACATATAAATTGTTCCCTTCGTTTTTCTTGTTTTCGGAGAAAGGAGGCCTCTCAGTTGTTTCCTTGTTGAAGGAATTGGAATCAACACAGTAGAAACCATGGTTAAACTCACAAAATTGTATCCCACCCTAGTTAATTTTCATTTTTTGAAATCAAATTCTATAACTGTTGATTCCATGTAACATTTGTTTGAGTTTTTCCAGCCAGGGATGATTTTAGGGGATAAATTTCGCTCATGGGCTAATTTTCCATGGTTTTTCCAAAAACAAGATTCGCTATTTCAAAAATGATTTTCCCAAATTCTATAGGATAAAATTATTTTACCTTAAAAGTCACCAAAATTTTATAAAAACTATATTAAATCCTTAGAAATTTGAATATTTTTACAAAAATATCGCTAATCATTTATAGTTGGCATATGAAGGATTAGTAAGATTCACCAAGATTTCTACATTTTAAAATAAATTTCCATCCTTAAAATCATCCCTGTAGCCAACTATTTTTGTGAGTGAGCAAGAAATTAAATACAGGATTTTCATGGAGACCCAATTGGGGAATTAACATCTTTCATATATATAATAGAAAAATAACATAACATAGATTAATATGAATGGATATGATATGTTGGTATTTATACTGTGAATGAATTCTCAGGGATTCGAGCTTGTAAATTCCTTGATTGGATGCCAATTGGAAAGCATTACTTCAGTCGAATGTTGATGCCCTTGTCTTTGAAAGAGGTAAGAAGTGTATGGATCTTTATGTTGGTGTTTATTCATACATTTTGATACATGGAAGCGATGGTTTCATAGTAGTGGCATCGTTTTTCAATAAAAAAGTTATTAGTATTGATTGCAATTCTGATCAATTTGTTTATGTGCGCAAAGGCACATCCTCAAAATGGAACTAGATTCCAAATTTGCATATGGGTTTGGCATTAGATATGACATTTTGTTGTTTGATATTATGTAAATCATCGATAGTATCAAATAGGATAGATGTACATGGTCATGAATCTACAACAATAGAGAATGATAGGGGATGAAGGAGTTGAGGTATTAGAAAACAAACCCTTTGAAGATGATGAATTTGGGAGGGGGGCAATACACATATAAGGTCTATCGTCTAAAAAAGTACCGCACTTTGAAATCAAATTAAGTTCTATATGATAACAATTTCTAATCCATTAGATCCAGAGTCAAAACACTAGTTAGAAGTGAGAAATGGGAAAAGGATTTTTTTATATATTTTTAAATTCTTTGTTCTTTTCTAAATAGAAATACAATGCTATACATTCATAAGAAATATGGTTACATTACATACGCATGTGACTCTTAATTCCTAGATTCAGCCTAACGATATTATTTACAAACCTCTACACATTGAGTTACCATTTTTTCCTTTTTCTTTCTTTGGAATGGGGTCAATGTTTGGGGAGGTCTGGGGATTCACTGGTAGTTGAGAGAGGGTAGCACCAAAACGTTGGTAATCAAACCTAGGCACCCAACTGAAAAAATGAATCAAACTTGGGTGCCCAATTGACAAGTTATCATTAGTATAATCTATTGAATTTTAAAAAAGTGATTCTGAGCATGCTTGTTTGCTTGGAGTGTCATGATTCTCAGCATGATCACACCCTCACTTCAATTCTTTTGATCTTGAAATTTCCTTGATGATATCTTGTACGGACTGTCCATTTGCTAGAAATATTAGTGGAGAAAAATGAAAGGTACAATGATAGAGTGATGAGGAGTTGGACTCCTAAATTAGTGAGATAGATGAATTATGTAAGTAAACCAACTACTTGAGTAGTTTATTTTTGGTTGGATAACATACTAGGAGGTTATGTTACAAAATTTGCAGCAGATTGTATTCAATCATATAGTGTCACAGAAAATGATTTTTTCAAAGGTCCGCATAGGAGGTGTTGGAACACATATTTTCCTAAATTTTAGAATTAGATAATTTTTGTTCTTTTTTAAATAAGGAAAAACATGAACTTTAATATCATCATTGATGAAGCCTTCCATTGAATCCAACAATCTGAAATCCTTAAAAGTTATGGAGCCGCCCACTCGATTAAAAGGTCAGATCACCAACGGCTACCTTCAAAATGTTGGGTTTCAGGGCTTCGAAATACTAACAGTCCAACATGTAAGAAATCTGAAGTCTCGATATATGAAGTCGTGAAAATATCTTAAGTTAAACCGGGTTAATTAAACGATTTAAAAATGACTAACGATATTTAAACGTTATCGCAATTTTGCGTTTCGGGGATCTTGCCTCGAACGACAACCAAAGTCCCAATACCCGAAATCGTGAAAACCTTGAAGTTAATATTGATTATTTAAAAGGTTAAAATTGATTAATATTAATTAATCAATCACAATTTTGTGATTCAGAGAATGTAGCTTGAGCTAGTACAAAATATCTCGAGACCCGAAACCCCGAAATCTTTGAGGTTAATCATGATTCATTAAAAGGGTTAAATGCAATTAAACTTAATTAATCACATTGTGATTTTGCATTTCATAAGTTATAACTCAGGCTGTTATAAGATCTCCAGAGATCCAAAATGCAAAAATTTGCTTAATGATAACTATGATTAACTGGTGCTTAAACAAAGATTATCTCTTAATTAATACATCGCTTAATAATGACTCAGATAGATTCAAATTTCGTATGTTCTTTTCTCGAGAATGAACCACCGAAAATAAATTCCATTAATAATAACTTTACGACAATCATTCCAGGTAAGATTTTGATCCACCACTTAAATTTGATTCATTAAATAAAGTAAATACTCTGTCAATGAAGGTATTGGTTGATCGATGCGATTAAATGAAAAAGAATGTGAATTTGAATTTCATTATTCTTTTTACTGAGCCATAAGTTTTTCTAGCTGAAGGATTTTTACACCTTTCCTGCGGAAGATAATAGAGTTCGAAGGCTTGATACCATGGCTTCACAAAATTCACCTAAATTGACTGGTGAGAGTTTGAGCCAGAATGCATATGTTCTCTACACCTCACCCAGAAGCATAGACAACATCAAATCCTGGACACAAGTATTAAACATCTTACAATATGGATTGGTAAATTTCCAATATGATTCAAGTGACAACGAGAAGGACAGAATATCTACCAAATACAAAATTGTTGCTCAGTCAGAGCTACAGAAGATAGCAACAAGGCCTAAGCTCTTTCTCTACAATGATATCATTAGCTGGGCATTGGATCGTGTATATATCCCAATCGAAACTATTTTCAATTCGCAAAAGGTCGCAGTTGGGTCTTTCAGGCCAGAGCATCTACATGTGATGTAAAAATTGTCTCCAGTATCCAATTTCGTTTACAATGCAGATTTCCTAGTAGATTTGAACAAGAAGGAATGCGACCAATACAGAGAAAACCTTTCCAATTTAATTAAAGAATGGTATTCTCACCTCGGGAATTTCAGAGCGGACTCCCATGGTATATACCCAGTTGTTGCACTAGAACCCCACATAATGTACATAGCAATGATGATGTGTAGGCTCTATGGGAAGGAAAACATAGCTCATTTCTTTTTATAGTGGGTACCTATTATACACACAGTAGCAGAAGGGTACTCTTTTGACTGGGAAAATATATTTTCAGACAGTTTGGTTCAAGAGATTACAAGATATCAGTCACTAAGAGCTAAGGGGAAACTGACCCAATTTTTCATGTCGGCTTATATTATGGACGTCATATGTTTCATGACGCCTTTTCCACTGATGAATTGGAGCTGGACCCCAAATAGTGCCAAACCCATACATATTTACCATTCGAAGCTTTGGGAAGAAAAGGAAAAAGACTTCTTTTATGAGATCTGCAACTGGGTAGTGGTGCCAATGCACACCGACATATATGGTTACCCACCTCTCAGAATCTCCAACAAAATTGTGAATAACTTGGGCATAATATCAGACTGGTATATCAAGGAACACTTCTCCTATATTAGGGTTTTTGGCTGTTCAATTCCTCCATATGAACTGCCACAATTTTTACCAGATCGATTAGTGTTATGAGAGGTCGCACGACAAACTATTCTCGATGGGATTAACAAAGAGCTCAAGACAGTACAAAAAAAGGTATGGCCCTCTTTTCCACTACAGATTGGTACATTTTCCCTACTAGATTTCGGTCACTCTAAAGTAGAGGCCACAGCTTTGGAATAAATAAAGTTGGTCAGCATTGAATTCAAAAAGAATGACCCACAGAAATTCGTGGGTAATCACATGACCAACTTTAATTTGAAAAGGTATGAACACGGATATTCCCCTTAAGACGATATTTTTCAAGGAGTGAGATCTTATCCATAAGTATTGAGTCAGGTTCGGGCTCTGTCACTCGATAAAATGATTGAGTTTTATGATTTCCAGAGGCACCGAAGAAGTAGCCTCCCTAAAGTGTTACAGGGAGGAACCCCGACGTCTCCAACTACATAGCAAACGAAGACCCGAAGTTCAGAAGCAGTAAGCTCCAACGGGCAAGAAACCCAGGCAAGTTTGGAGAAGACTGAGGTGTTGACTCAGAAAGAAGATAACCCGATGAAAAATGTATTGGATGACCAAGCTAAATACCAAACTAATACATTGACAAAGAAAGGGGGAGAATGGCCACTGTTTACTCCAGATAAATTAACTATAGACATGGCTGAGAAACATTCATCTACCGAAATCGGCAACCCCATCCAGTTTATCACACCATTACAGTTCACTAGAGTTAACCCAAACACAAAGGCAATATTCATAGAGGACCTCACACCCATTTTAGTTGAAGAACTGCCTCCTTTTGATTTCTTTTTTAGCAAGAAAAGGAAGGATGTGGTGAAGAGGGAAATGAATCTAAAGAAAGGTTCATCTGTCAAAATACATAGGGTGCTAATTGATGGAGAGGAATTGGAAGAGGTAGACTTCGTTGAAGAAGTAGCATGTTCACTGGGGCATTTTGCAACAACCAAGCAGTTGGAAGTTGGAAGTTTGAAAGAACGACTGAAGGAGAAAGCTCTGAAAATAAGCCAATTGCAAAATCAAATGAAGACTGTAGAAAAGGATGTCTAAAATGAGGTCAACAAGGGCTTCGAGTAGATTAGAGCCAACGAAAAATAGGAAATCTAACAGCTCAAATCCATCCTCGAGGAGATGCATAAGAATATATAGATGAGCCAGGGACGGGTCACCCAACAGGAGGAGTTGGTAAGGAAGCTACAAGACAAAGTAAGCTCTACCAAAAATATGGTTATAGATATAGTTGTTTTCCAAGTGCAGGCATTGGATATATGTAAGAAACTAGAATCAGTGTAATGAGGCATTTTTGAGTAGGTGGAAATCATCCAAAATAATTTTTGGGTGGTGAACCAATCATTGGATAATATTTGTTTCAGAGAGAGAGAGAGGCTACTACAGCTAGGACCAATTTTCAAAAACTGGTTGTGTCATCAGCCAAAGAAGAAATGTCTGTAGTTCCCAGGTTGTCTGTTTTAGAACATGTCAGGGGTGACATAATATTGAATGCCTGAGAAGCCAACATAGCCGAAAGTAAAAGAATGGCTAAGGAAATCAAAGAATCTTGTGAAGAAGATTTTCAATCACTAAATAAAGAGTCATTAGGCCTCGAAAAAGATGATCATTCTGAGGTACTAGGTCAAGTTGGAATAGATAATCACCAACTTGATATCAAAACAAGCTTAGAAGAAGCTCAGACTGAAATCTCGTAGTTAAAACAGGTTGATATCATTCAGATAGATAGATGGCTAGTGAAAAATAATTTGCAACTACAGTCAATGACTTTAGAAGACAAAAGAATGAAAGATAGGTTGCCATAATTAGAAAATAAATTGTATATTTTTTAGGCTAAGGATGTGACAAAACCCTCTAGACTAATAGTGCAATTTGTAAGAAGGTGTGTTGAATGTATTGAGCGAGGGAAAGATGGTACCTCAAAGAACCAATGAGGTAACCTGTGCACATCAACTGTACATGTCATGACTAGAGATTATTTGTGCCTGAGCTAGAAATCAAGGAAGAAAAATGCCTCTGCCATCATAATGAGGAGGATGACAGAAAAGGTGCAAGTAAAGCATTTCACATTTTACATTTTGTAAATTTTACTATTTTAGAAATAAGGGGAATTCCAACCGTTTAAGGTTGAGAGCCTTTTGTATAAACATAAATTTCTAAGGTTAATCAAGGGCTACTTCTTGCCAGTTGTAATTGAGAAAACTCTCCTCATTGAGAATTAATACAAGTGCAAACCAAAGATTTCACATTTTGTCCAGTTTGAGTTATGTGTTCTTTTGTCTTTCCACATCTCAACATCTTTTATATATTTCCTTGATAAATTCCTAATTGAAATTTAGTACAATATCTATTATGGTTACATTTCATTTAGTTATCTGATATAAAACAACTTTTCCTCTATATTTACTATTAGTAAACTCAAGACCTGTGAGTTAATTGGATTACTACATCTTATGCTTCATTTAAGGTTATATTATCTATTTTCTTCTTCTGTAAGAAAATATGATTCTTTTGTAATTGATGCCTTGCTTTGTCTAATAGCTTTATGTTTTTCTTTCATTACATTTAATACTTTTAATTTTAACTTAGACACGAAAAACAACCTCTGAGCTATTATACTATTAATTCAATTTAAAGAATTTTTCTCACATAATTGAGGTAAAAAAAGAAAACATTAAAAATTTCGTTATTTCCTGATGCCTGACATTATTCTTTGATTCTTAAGTATAATCTCAGGAACAACATATTTTTGGTGTCATTTTCGGGGATGGAGAAACAAAGTTATTTTTCCCTAGGAAAATAACATGGTAAGTTTCTCTCTTTGATAGTGAACAAAGATTGAATACATTATAAGGCTAATTTTTTCTTTCACTTGGTGACTCCACAATTAATAAACTGGCATTTGGTTGAAGGAATACCAGATAGAGCCCAGACGATATGAAGACCATGCCTATATCCGACACTGAAAAAATATTGAAACCAAGGGGATACCTCAAGTAGACCACCACATCTACAAGTAAGGTTTACCATCCTAAATATACACGGTCTAATGCTAAGGTTCCACTTGAACAATTAACCCTGCAAGAAGGTTCCACTCAAATCCATTTTGGAGAAACATCAACCGATTAATTTGAAGCCAAAATCATAAACCCCAAATTGGTTTTATCCGAGATAAAGGTTGAAACCGATTCAACTGCCTCCTTTACTAATAAAGGTAAAGGACCCATCTCTATACCTGTTTCGATTGATATTCCATCAGTCTCCAAAGTAAATATCCCAACTTCTTGAAGTCTTGAATAATATAGCTTACACTCTGAATCAACTCCTGTTGGTTCTCTCGTTTACATATCCTGCAAATCTGAAGAACCTAGCCCTCATCTTTCTTTTCCCCCCTTTTCATATTTTCTGTCACTTGACGGTCAGACCCCAGAAACTTTTTCACTCCATCCTGAAGTAACCAAAACTTCACTACACGTCTTTGAAAACCATCTTTATAACCTCCAAGTTTCATCACCTAGATTATCAATGGTTGGTACCGGAGGAGGTCGTGCCAGAGAAGGTGGTGCTGGCAGAGGTGGAGGAGGACATGGTTCTAGAGGAGAAGGAGGAGGTAGTCAAGGGTCACCTCCACCTCCTAGAATTTTTTCTAAAGTAGCTTCTATATATTCTCCTTTGGTCCTCCCATTTCCCCTCCATGATTTACATGAGAACTATATGAAAAACCTGTCAAAATTTACTGGAGAGGGAGACTTAACCGTGACTGAGAACATAAATTTCTTTGATCAATTTGCTGACATCCTTGGCCTTGAGCATGAGGATTTTTATTCTAGACTGCTATTTCAAAATTTTGAAGGACAGGTGAGAACCTGGTTCCGAGGACTGACAGCAGGTTCAATAGGATCAGATGATGTGTTAGAAATTGCCTTTCTCAGACAATGGGGAGAGAGAAAAGACCACCTTTATTATTTAACTGAGTTTGGAGCTTTGAGAAAGAAAAATTCAGAAATATTTATCGAATTCATCCAAATATTTAATAAATTATACAAATATATTCCAACTAAGGTTAAACCTTCCCAACCTGCAGCAAAAGTAACTTTCGCCAGGGCTTTTGAGCCCAATATTTATTTACTATTGAGGGAAAGGAGGGATGCAAACCTCACTAGAATGCAAGATGAAGCTGTAGAAATTGAATCAAATATGATGGCATGGGGAAAGTTAAAAGACAAAATTGAAACAGGAAACAAAGATACTAGATGATTCAGAGAACAAGTAGGACCCTCCGGATCTAGGAGGTCTTTGGAATATAAGATGGATGATATGGAAAAAATAATAAAAGAACTATCAAACAAAATTTCGAAGATGGAACTGGATCAATCTAAAATGGATCAGTTTGTAAGAAAAGATTTTAGAAGGAATCCTAACCCTCAAATACAACAAAGACAAATAAAAAATGAAGACTAAAAGATTTAGACCCACTTTAAAAATGAAAATTTTATAGGAGGAGAAGACATGCAAAACTTCGAGGAGTTAGAGGAAGATATAAATAATCTTGGCGATGATTTTCGACAACCTCATTTGACGAGGAAAGATTATGAAAGGTATTTAAATGCAGAATATCAGTCTAATAGTGAGGATAGTATAAATATCACAGAAGATTCTTCTTATCAAGGAATCACCAACAATATAATGGTCGATCTCCAAAAGAAGTATAATTTAAGGCCTAGATATATAAATATCACAACTTCCCAACTAAAGAAAATATTGTCGAGAAGAAAATTGAACGAGGCAGCTCGACCAACAGCTGAAACAGAGACTGCCAAAATAAAAGCAGTTGAAACACAAACTGCCAAAATGAAAGTAGTAGAAATGCAGACTGCCAAGACAAGAGCAGCTGAAACACAAACTGTTGAAACAAAAACAACTGAAACGAAAGAAATGCAAGCTAATAAATTAGAAAAAAGGGAGATAGAAATACAAACCAGAGAAGCCGATAAGACAATGGGAAGTTTCAATCTAGAAAATGAGATTAATAAGATCAAGATCCTTGTACCTCTGGTTGAACTGGCTAAAAACCCTACATATAGAAAACAAATCGCCAAAATGACAAACTTTTTTGATGTCAAAAGTCATACAGATGTTATAAATTTAGAAAATAATAAAGGACTATAATGTTTGGTCCGCATTTTGAAAGTGCCAGAGATTTTTTCGCTCCTTTCTACATTACGCTAACTGTGCATGATCACCTGCTCCATAACTACATGTTTGATTCTGGAGCCTCCCACAACGTGATGCCCAAAGCTATTATGGATAGACTTGGTCTTGAAATTACCAGACTGTACGAAGATATTTATTCTTTTGATTCGAGAAAAGTTAAATGTTTGGGTATGATTAAAGATTTAGTGGTTAATATTGCAGAAATTCATGTAAATGGTGTTCTGATGGATGTGGTTATTACTGATATCCCTCCAAAGTATGGTATGCTATTATCCAGGTCTTGGGGCACTATTCTTGGAGGATCCCTTCAACTTAACATGACATACACTACAATCCCGATCTTCGACGAACAATTCACCCGCATGTACAGAGAAAAAAGGTTGGCATATATAGTAAGTGATCCGCTGAATCCAAATAATTACCCTGTTGATGTTGCAGATCAGGATTTAGGAAATTGTATTTTATCAATTGATGATGATATAGATGAATGTATAGAAAAAAATTGTATAGAAAAATAAAAATAGAAAAGACAAATAAAAATGTAAATAATATTGGAGTTTTGAAAATGTATTTCGATGGTGCTTCGTCTTGTGAAGGAGCAGGAGATGGAGTGATGTTTGTGGCACCCAGAGATGAGTTTATTATCCCTTTTTCTTATATATTACAATTGGACATTGATTACACAAATAATGTATGCGAATACGAAGCCCTATTTTTCAAATTAGAGGCTACCAGAAAGTTGAAGATTGAAAACCTGGTAGTCTATGGCGATGCAGAATTAATTATAAAACAGATAAAACAACAATATCAGGCCAAACACCCGGGGTTGATGTCTTACAGAAACTATGCCTAGGATCTGATCGATTTTTTTTTATCATCGTTTAATATTCATCATATCCCCAGAACAAAATATCAACAAGCAGATTCATTGGCCAAGGCAACTCGGACGTTTGTACCTCCTACTTTTTTCAAATTGAAGTATCATATAGAAATGAGGCACATACCCTCAATACCAAACAATATACAACACTGGCAGGTCTTTGAAGATGATGAACAAATAAGACAATTCCTATAAATGGTGGATGAATTTTCAGAAACACATATTGATCAAGAAAATCAAAATGACCCTGCTTGGATAATGCAGGAAGGTGAAAATCGTTAGGAGTTCTGAGATAAGATCACCAATAATCGCATGTTAGTACTAAAAAATAATAATATTCCTAAAGGTATAATTCCTTTGCAGAGTTCATTTGATCATTATGATATTGGGTAAAATCATAAAGATGGGTAACACTTTCATGACAATCGGGTCTCAAAAATTCCTAGCGGCAATTTTTCGGTCGAAAAAATATTGCTAGGAATTTTTTTAGCCGAAAAACCTTTCGTCTAAAAATTTGCACGTTAAATTGAACGACGCCCTGACGACACACTCGAAATTCGTGTACAATGTTTTTTGGATGAATTATTTTCCTGTGGTAAGAATATTTCGACCGAAACATTTATTTTTAACGGATTCCATTAAAATCTAGGTTTCGGCCGAAAGATTATTTCGGCAGAAAACATGAAATTGGGACTAAAAACAAAAACTAGAGAATTTCCCCAAGCTTACCTAAACTTTGGAGGTTGCAGACTCCTGCAAATACTGATAATTTGGTTTCGAAAATGACACCAACATTTCCAAAATTGAATCTACTTTCAATTCCTATAATTTGTTTTCATTTTCTTTATTTTTATCTAATTTTATTTAATTTTTTTAAAAAATCACCTCATAATATTTCCAGCAGACATTATGATTTGGTGAAATGAAATATCAGTATCTCTAAAAATATACAGTGAAAAATTTAGAAAAAAATATATTCATAATCCTTAAACGGTTTTCTTCAAAAGGGTATATTTAGATTTTAGTTTTAAGTAAAAATTAAGATAGATACAAGGTGTAGAAAAACATGTGTTTAAAATCTGCAACGTTTTCATCTAGGTCAACTTAAAAAAATTCTAGAAATTATAATATTCATCCGTTAGATTCAAAATTAAAGTCGTAATAAAATAGAGACTCTGTAGATTGTTGCAGTATATTTCCTTTCTTAAAAATATAAGTTTAATAATAGATAAATTGTTGTAGAAAAAAGTTACTCATTATGATTCCTTTCATGTTTAAGGATCATACTGTTAAACAACTGTCAAATTGACATATCAAATCATGCTAAAAAGAAATTGAAGAATAGTCATTGGAAAGCTAACAAAATTCTTCACACGTTTTGTTCTTACTGTAAAGTGAAATTGTAAATAAAAAAAATACTTTTGTATGTCGGAAGTTGAAGAACTTGTGAAAATAAAGTTGTGTTTCTCATAAAACAAGGAAAAGTGTAACCCATCTTCACGATTTTACCCTATTCCCTTTAAGTCTACTTTGCAGCCTCAACCTAAAGAGGTTGAAGATTGTAACATAGGCACCAAGGAAACTCCTAAGTTGGTAAAAATATCTAAATACCTTCCCCCTGAGATAAAAAGAAAATATGTCGAGTTAATCAAGAAGTACAAGGATGTTTTCTCCTGGTCCTATGATGAATTAAGAACTTATGATACCACTCTAATCGAGCACAAAATTCCCCTAAAGAAGGGTGTTCAACTGTTCAAGCAGAAACTCTGAAAGATAAATCCCTTACTACTTCCTTTGATAGAAAAGGAAGTAAAAAAGATCCCGGATGCTAAAATCATTATTCCACTCAGATAATCTAAGTGGGTAGCCAATTTGTTCCCAGTAAGAAAGAAAAATGGTGAAATCAGACTATGTGTAGATTTCATAAATTTAAGTAAATCATCCCTCAAAGATAACTATCCATTACCCAAAATGGATCATGTATTGGAAAACGTGGTTGGGGAAAATAGAATGACCATGATTTACGGCTTTTTAGGTTATAATCAAATTGCATTCCATGGGGATGATAAAT
This sequence comes from Picea mariana, assembly GCA_032191745.1. NCBI lineage: Eukaryota > Viridiplantae > Streptophyta > Pinopsida > Pinales > Pinaceae > Picea > Picea mariana. The sequence continues at coordinate 183,394 of JASDQU010105045.1, forward strand.
AAAAAACCGTGTTCACCACCCCATGGGTTACCTTTATGTATGAAAAAATTCCATTTGGTTTAATGAACACAGGTGCCACTTTCCAATGAGCTATGGACATCACCTTTGTCAGCGAAAGAGATAAGTTCGTTGTCATTTATATTAATGATCTAACCATGTTTTCTAAATCTGATGCAGAGCACCTGGTACACCTCAAACAAACGTTTGAAAAATGTCAAAAATTCAGTTTATCATTGAATCCCAAGAGATCTCATTTTGCAATGCAGGAATATATGCTTAAGAAGGACAATGAATTCAAATGGATGACTGAAGCCAAAACGTCATTTGAATGCATCAAGAAGGTTATAGGTGAAGCACTAGTGCTAGCAAGCCCAGATTATCTGAAAGAATTCTTAATTTTCTCATTCGCATCTGAACACAAAATTGTGGTAGTACTCCTATAGGAGAACGAATAAGGGTTCGAACAACCAATAACAATCTTCAGTAAAATCCTTAGAGACACAGAGTTGAGCTACGATGTACTGGAAAAGAAGGCATATGAAATGATGAAGGCCCTAAGGGATTTCAGGACCTATGTACTACATTCTAAAATAATTGCTTATGTACCCACCATTTCCATTAAAGATATATTGGTTCAACCCGATAGTGACGGAAGGAGGGGCCGATGGCTTGCTAAAATTCAAGAATTTGATTTGGAGGTGAAACCGACAAAGCTCGTCAAAGGATAGGGTTTGTCTAAGCTACTAGATGAATCTAATTTCAGAGCGCTTGGAATAAACCATCTTCAATCTTACGAAGAAATTCCAGATATAGAATAATTTGACGATCAAATACCTACAACTCAAATCCAGGAGAAGTTCTCTTCTTCAGCTTGGTATAAAGATATAGTCTCTTACCTTGTAGCTCTTTAGTTCCCAGGTGATATGAATCCTTCCAAAGCTAGAATGTTGAAGTTGCACACAGTAAAATATTGTGTCATGGATATACAATTATATTGGAAGGATCCTCTGGGTTTTTTACTAAGCTGTTTGGTAGAATTCGAAATAGATAGAGTCATAAATTAATTTCACGAAGGCGTGTGTGGAGGACATCATGCATGGAGAGCAACGACCTATAAAATCCTGAGAGTAGGATATTATTGGCCTAAATTATTTGTTGACGTGAATGCTAAAGTCAGAGCCTGTAACCCCTGCTAACTATTTTCAGGCAAACAAAAGCTTCCCGCATTACCTTTGGTCCCAGTTAAAAAAGAATCCCCATTTCAACAATGGGGGCTGGATTTTATTGGTGAAATCAATCCACACTCTAGTGCACAACACAAATGGATCCTGATCGCTACATATTATTTCACTAAATGGGTAGAATCCATTTCAACCAGAAACACTACGGATTTGGTGGTGATAAATTTCTTGGAGGAAAACATTTTATCTAGATTTGGCTATCCTCGGAAGATAGTTACAGATAATGCATAGACATTTAAATCTATGGCGATGGTTAGTTTTTTCCAAAAGTACGATATTGTACTGGGCCATTCCACAACTTACTATCCTCAAGGAAATGGACTAGTTGAATCATCAAACAAAATCTTGATCACCATAATTTAAAAGGTGTTGAATGAAAATAAGAAGGCCTTGCATGTGCATTTCTAATATGCTTTGTGGACGAATCAGATAGGCACCAAGAAATATATTGAGATGTCCCCTTTTCAAATGGTATACGAGACTGATGTGGTACTACCCATAAACCTGGCTCTACCTGTGATGAAACTTTGGCAAGACGAGAAGGATGAGAAAAAGCATGTCACCAGAAGAATAAATCAATTGATTGAATTCCAACAAAATAAGGATGAAGTGGATGAAAAACTTCAGAAGTATCAGGATAACATGAAATCCCTGTTTGACCAAAAAGAAAAAGATATGGAATCCCTCCTTGGTGACCTGGTTTTAAAATGGGATGCTAGGAAGGAAGATTCAGGAAATCATGACAAATTCGACCATATCTGGTGTGGACCTTTCAAAATCACATCTTATGAAGGAAAGAATTCATTTTTATTGGAAAATCTAGATGGTAAAATCCTTAACACCCCTATCAATGGGCATTACCTGAAGCATTTTATGCAATAATCGGTTTCCAAACTCTCACTGTACATACCGGTTTGATTTATTTGTTTTTGATTCATAGTTTTTCATTTCTTCGGTAAGTTTTTACTTTCACTGTAAATAAAACCATATTAGTTTATTTCATAAAAAAAAAATGTAAAAATAAATAACACATAGAGTTTTGGTCTGTGTAAGTTCCTAACATTCTTCATTTTATTGTCATACATGATACTTTCTGATAGGCAAGAGGTAAGAGACATCATAAATCGACCTTCACGTATCAAAACATTGGGTTTCTCTTGAAACAAGTGATAAATAAATAGTTTACTTGGTTGGAAATATAAGAATAAATCTAGGGTATTAGATTCTTCCCTGTTTAAATTTTCAAAGAAATAGATCACTTAATATGAAAAAAGTCTCATATGTACAAATATTATCGCCTAATCTATAACCAGAGGAATGAAAAATTATGTTTTAACTATCAAGAGTTTTCTCTGGATAAAATAAAAATGAAATAAAACTTATAATAATAAAAAAAAAGCAATAAGAAGACCTTAAAGAAAAAGTTTCAAGAATTGAGTAAAAAGTTTGCATAGGAGTGACCGTGCTTACAACAGAACATCTGAATCCTCATTTTGTTCCCCTGTTCATTTTAAAAGTTGTATTTTCATGTGATTCTTCATATCATCCCATGGTATTCATAGAGAAAAAATGGTCTCACCTTAAGTTTGAAAACTCATAAACAAATCTTCAAAACGAGAATAGGTAAAAATTCTTATGATTCCTCTAATTTAACTGAACAAAAAGTATGTCTAGGCTAATCCTAGCTATCTTTTCCCTTCTAAAAGTTTTTAATCGATTAGTGTCTCTCAAAGAAAGTCCCTGGAAAATAGAAACTCCCCTTGAGAACTTTCCTGTAGGCGAAGATGTTTTGAAGGTCAGAGGAGGATTAGTCCAGAGTAATCAAAGTGAGTTGATAGACCTCTATTGCTAAATTATAAATAGATATCATCTCTGGTATATTGTATACAAATTGATTACCCCCACTTCATGTTTAAAAAATAAAAATATAAGATAGATGGTGAAAGGAAATTCATAAAATGATTTCCCCCATCTAGTCCAAAAAGAGATGATGAAAGGAAATTCATTAAATTATTTCCGTCATCTCAACATTTAAATGCAAAATTACTAATTGAAGTGGTGAAAGGAAATTCAATGTGGGAATTAGATAACTTCACCGGGGTACTGAATAGGCTCGCTGGAAGTGAAGGAATGTCTACGATATATGCAAGGCTATTATACATGAATTATAATGTACTTTGGTAACTAGTTCTCTTTTTGACTAGATATACTTTCTAAGGTAGCACGAGACTCTCTGACTAAAAACATTGAAATTACTTTACCTTGATGCGAAAAAAATAGATCCTAGTAGAATAGTTAAGATTGTTTTGATTATCTTAAGCAAATCTAAAGTCAGTTTTAAGAAAAGGAAGCCATCAATAAGCCTAAGCTCAAGATCAATGAATGATTAATTTTTGAAAGTTTTCATAGATAAGGATGGAAATCCTAAGTCCTTTTGTGTGTCCTTTTCAGAATGTGTTTCACATAAATGAAATAATGACTCTATTTACCCAATAAAGGCACTTGGTCTACTGTTCTTCGATGTCCCATAGGGAAACGTGATCCCTATATGGAGCCTATGTTGGAACACATATTTTCCTAAACTTTAGACTTAGATAAGTTTTGTTCTTGTTTAAATAAGGAAAAACGTGCACTTGAATATCATCATTGATGAAGCCTTCCATTGAATCCAACGATCTGAAATCCTTAAATGTTATGGAGCCACCCACTCAATTTAAATGTCAAATCACCAATGACTACCTTCGAAATGTTGGGTTTTGGGGTTTCGCGATACTAACAGTCCAACATGTAAGAACTCCAAAGTACCGATATACGAAGTCATGAAACTATCTTAAGTTAAATCGGGTTAATTAAATGATTTAAAAATGATTAACGATATTTAAACCTTATCACAATTTCATGTTCCAAGGATCCTTCCTTGAACGATAACCAATGTCTTGATACTCGAAATTGTGAAACCCTTGAAGTTAATCTCGATTATTTAAAAGGTTAAAAGTGATTAATATTAATTAATCAATCACGATTTCGTGATTTAAAGAACGTAGCTCGAGCTAGTGCAGAATATCTTGAGACCTGAAACCCCAAAATCTTTGAGGTTAATCATGATTAATTAAAAGGGTTAAATGCAATTAAACTTAATTAATCAAATTGCAATTTTTCATTTAGTAAGTTATAACTCAGGCTGTTATAAGATCTCCCATGAGCCGAAACACTGAAATTTAGTTAATGATAACTATGATTAACCGATGCTTAAACAAAGATTAACTCTTAATTAATACATCGCTTAATAATGACTCGGATAGATTCAAATTTCATATGTGATTTTCCCAAGCATGAACCACCGAAAATAAATTCCATTAATAATACCTTTATGAAAATCATTCCAAGTAAGATTTTGATCCCCCGCTTAAATCTGATTCATTAAAGAAAGTAAATACTCTGTCAGTGAAGGTATTGGTTGATCGACGGGATTAAAGGAAAAGGAATGGGAATTTGAATTTCATTATTCTTTTTACTGATCTGCAAGTTCTTCCAGTTGAAGGATTTTTACACCTTTCCTCCGATAGATAATAGAGTTCGAAGGCTTGATACCATGGCTCCGTGAATAGCACCTAAAGAGACTGGTAAATTTTCAATCTAGAACGTAGATGTTCTCTTTGACACCTCACCTAGAAGCATAGACAACGTCAAATCCTAGACACAAGTATTCAACATCTTACAATATGAATTGGTAAATTTCCCAGATGATTCAAGTGACAACGAGAAGGAGAACATATCTACCAAATACAAAATTGTTGCTCAGTCAGAGCTACAGAAGATAGAGACAAGGCCTAAGCTCTTGCCCTACAATGATATGATTGGTTAGGCACTGGACCACGTAAATATCCTAACCAGAACTATTTTCAATTCGCAAAAAGTTGCATTTGGTTCTTTCAGGATGGAGCATCTACAGGTGATGTACAAATTGTCTCCAGTATCCAATTTCATTTACGTAGATTTCCTAGTAGACTTCAACAAGAAGGAATGCGACCAATACGGAAAAAAACCTTTCCAATTTAATTAAAGACTGGTATTCTCACCTCGAGAAGTTCAGAGCAAACTCCCATGGTATATACCCATTTTCTGCACTAGAACCCCACATAATGCACATAGCAATGATGATGTGTAGGCTCTATGGGAAGAAAAACACAACTCATTTCTTTTTACGGTGGGTACCTATTATACACATAGTAGCAGAAGGGTATTCTTTTGACTGGGCAAAGCTATTGTCAGAAAGTTTGGTTCAAGATATTTCAAGATACGAGTCACTAAGAGCCAAGGGGCAACCAAACCAATTTTTTATGTCAGATTATATTATGGATGTTGTCTGTTTCATGATGCCTTTTCCGCTGATGAATTGGAGGTGCACTCCAAATAGTGTTGAACCCATACATATTTACCATTCGAAGCTTTGGGAAGAAAAGGCAAAAGACTTCTTTTATGATATCTACAACTGGGTAGTGGTGCTAATGCACATCGCAATATATGGTTACCCACCTCCCAGAATCTCCACTAAAATTGTGAATAACCTAGGTAGAATAGCAGACTGGTATATTGAGGAACACTTCTCCTATATTAGGGTTTTTGGTTGTTCAATTCCTCCATATGGACTGCCGCAATTTTTACCAGACCCACTAATGTGCTGAGAGGTCACACGACAAACTGTGCTCAATGGGATTAGCAAGGAGCTCAATACAGTACAGAAAAAGGTATGGCCCTCTTTTCCCTTGTAGATTGGTACATTTTCCCTACTCGATTTCGGTCATTGTAAAGTAGAGGCCGTAGCTTTGGAAGAAATAAAGCTGGTCAGCATTGAATTCAAAAAGAATGACCTATAGAAAGTCATGGGTAATCACATGGCCAACTATAATTTGAAAATGTATGAACACTAATATTCCCCTCAAGATTATATTTTCTAAGGAGTGAGATCCTATCCAGAAGCCTTGAGTCGGGTTCGTCTCTGTCATCGGATAAAATGATAGAGTTTTATGATTTCCAGAGGCACCAAAGAAGTAGCCTCCCTAAAGTTTTATAAGGAGGAACCCCGACGCCTCCAAATACACAGAAAATGGAGACCCAAAGTTTAGAAGTAGTAAGCTCTAGCGGGAAAGAAACCCAGAAAAGTTTGGAGAAGACTGAGGTGTTGACTCAGAAAGAAGATACCCTGGCGACAAATGTATTGGATGAACAAGATAAAGACCAGACTGAGACATTGATAAATAAAAGGGGAGAAGGGCCATTGTTTACTCCAGATAAATCAACCACAAACATGGCTAGGAAACAGTCATCTACCGAAATGGGCAACCCCATCCAGTTTATCACACCATTATAGTTCACTATAGGGAACCCAAAAAGAGAGGCGATATTCATAGAGGACCTCACACCCATTTCAATTGAAGAATTGCCTCCTTCTTATTTATTTTTTAGCAAGAAAAGGAAGGTTGTGGTGAAGAGGGAAATGCATCTAAAGAAAGGTTCATCTGTCAAAAGACATAGGGTGATAATTTATGGAGAGGCCTTGGAAGAGGTAGAATTTTCTAAAGAAGTAGCAGGTTCATTGGGAGATTTTGCAAAAGCGAACCAATTTTCAGTTGGAAGTTTGAAAGAATGACTAAAGAAGAAAGATCTGCAAGTAAGCCAATTGCAGAGTCAAATGAAGAATGTAGAAAAGGATGTCTGAAACGAGGTCAACAAGGGCTTCGAGTAGTTAGAGCCAACGACAAACAGGAAACCCAACAACTCAAATCCAGCCTCGAGGATATGCACAAGAATATACAAGTGAGATAGGGATGGGTCACCCAGTAGGAGGAGTTGGTAAGACAACTACAAGACAAAGTAAGCTCTATCGAAAATATGGTTATAGATGTAGTTGTTTTCCAAGAGAAGGCATTGGAGATATGTAAGAAACTGGAATCAACACAATGAATCCTTTTTGACAAGGTGGAAATCATCCAAATTCATTTTCGGGTGGTGAACCAATCATTGGATAATATTTGTTTCAGAGAGAGAGAGGCTACTGCAACTAGGACCACTTTTCAAACAACATTGTGTCATCGTCCATAGAAGAAATGTCTGTAGTTCCTAGGTTGTCTGTTTCAGAACAGGTCAGGGGTGACATAATATTGAAGACTTGGGAAGCCAACATAGCCAAAAGTAAAAGAATGGATAAGGAAATCAAAGAAGCTCGTGAAGAAGCTTTTCAATCACTAAATAAATATTCATTAGGCCTCAAAAAATATGATCATTCTAAGGTATTAGGACAAGTTGACATAGATCATAACCAACTTGATATCAAAACAAGCTTAGAAGAAGCTCAGACTAAAATCTCACAGTTAAAACAGGTTGATATCATTCAGATAGATAGATGGCTGGTGAAACCTAATTTGAAACTACAGTCAATGTCTTCAAAAGACAAAATAATGGAAGATAGGTTTCCACAGTTAGAAAATAAATTGTATATATTTTTAGGCTAAGGATGTGACATAACCCTCCAGACTAATAGCACAATTTGTAAGTAGGTGTGTTGAATGTATTGAGAGAGGGAAAGGCGGTACCTAAAAGAACCAATGAGGTAACCTATGCACATCAACTATACATGTCATGAATAGATNTTTTTGCTCGAGCTGGAAATCAAGGAAGAAAAACGCCTGTGCCAGCATAATGAGGAGTCTGGTAGAAAAGATGCAAGTGAAGCATTTCACATTTTACATTTTGTAAATTTTACTATTTTAGAAATAAGGGGAATTCCATCCATTTAAGGTTGAGAGCCTTTTGTATAAACATAACTTTCTAAGGTTAATCAAGGGCTTCTTCTTGCCGGTTGTAATTGAGAAAACTCTCCTCATTGAGAATTAATACAAGTGTAGAACAAAGATTCCACATTTCGTCTAGTTTGAGTTATGTGTTATTTTGTCTTTTCACATCTCAACATATTTTATATATTTCCTTGATGAATTCCTAATCGCAATTTAGTACAATATCTATTGTGGTTACATTTCATTAAGTTATCTGATAGAAAACAACTTTTTCCCTTTATTTACTGTTAGTAAACACAAGACATGTGAGTTAATTGGATTGCTACATTTTATGCTTCATTTAAGGTTATATTATCTATTTTCTTCTTCTATAACAAAGTAGGATTCTTCTGTAATTGATGCCTTGATTTGTCTAATAGCTTTATGTTTTTCGTTCATTACATTCAATACTTTTAATTTTAACTCAGACACGAAAACCAACCTCTGAGTTGTTATACTATTAATTCAATTTAAGGAATTTTTCTCACAAAACTGAGGTAGAAAAAGAAAACATTAAAAATTTCCTTATTTCCTGATGCCTAAAATTATGCTTTGAGACTTAAGTATAAGATCAGGAACAATAGGAGGTTCTTGAAATATTTAGGTACATGGATAAAGATGTTATTTTGAGAAAAGAATGTGATGACAATGGAATCTGGCTGTTAAGGGGTTCACACACAAAGGGGGACCAGGGGATGATAAGAGGATCGTCTGAGTGAATGAAGGAAATGATGAAAAAGGAAGGGACGAATTGAGGATGCAAGAAGATGATATACCAGATGAAGAATTGAAGTTTGGAGAGCTACAAAGATGAAAGAGGTATAAGAGGAAAAATACTTGGGTTGAGAAAGGAGAGTTTTGTAGTGAGAACAAGGGGAGAGAACCTTGTGCACTAGTTTGAATCATGGAGATACCATATATAGGAGGAGAAGAATATAATTTTTATTCTATTCCGGTAATCGAAGAGACTACAAGTCCTACTCATAGAATATCATGTGTTGAATCCATGACCCTGTGTGCGTCACCACAATCATAAATAACGATTGAAGATTTGTCAAAATAAATTATAGTTAGCAAAGCATGACCGAGTAGTAGCAGTCAGAGAAGTGGAAGTAGTGCACAAAGTCCTAATAATATTCAACGAGCATCACCAAGAAGAGGGAATACACAAAGAAACATGGCAGGGGTAGACAATACTCTTAGACTTCCTGAATTCTAGGGAGTTTGGTTAGAGGATCCAAAACAACATTTGTTTTTCTGTGAGATAATTTGGGCCGCAAATAATGTCCAAGACGAGGTTGTGAATATTATGCAGTTAGAAAAAACATTTAGAGGTCATGTGTTAGTATGTTATATGAATTTGCAGAGTATCATGCCTACAGAACATGACACAACTTTAGCAAATATTAAGAAATAATTGTTGAAGGAGTTCAAGAAGAAAAATTCAGAGTCGTAGTACATAACATAACTAAAGGAGATTAAAGAGGTACAAATAGATTCGGTATGGGAATTCAACTAGGGATTTAATTATGTTATGGGTAGATTGAATTTCTAGATCCCATATCAACAGGATCAAGATTGCGGGGCTTCTACCACACATTCACAAACCATTGATCCAACATAAGGTTGCATTGCAGCCCAAGGCACAACAAATTGAAATGAAATTGGAATCATCTCCAGTATGAGACAGTGGAGGAATGGTGCAAGTTCATATGCAATTGGATGCATTAGCAATTCAACTGGTAGAACTGACAAAGGAAAAGGAGAATCATGAGAAAGTATGGTGTACAAAATGTAGGACTGAAGGCCACCAAAAGGATGAATGCCCAACATTCGTGCAGTATTTGGTGATAGGAGTGTCTAATCCATTACTGTGAGGAGGATATTGTGAGATATGTAAGAAGTGGGGCCATCACCTAATGGAGTTTCCATTACTATAGAAATATCAGAGCACTCCAAGGTGTTGAAATTTTGAGGTCCTATGAGGCTGCCATCTAAGGTCTATCCTTGACCTTAGTATGGCTCTAAGTTTCAACTGTTTGGCTGTCTTCTTTTGCTGTTTTAGGACAGAAAACAGTCATGTACTTTTTGCTCAATGTTTTATAGGTTAAGTGCTCTTTT
>JASDQU010105046.1:3500-13863 GCA_032191745.1 Picea mariana
AAAGTTGAGGAGACAAGGGAAAAAGTTCCAAGAACAAATTTTGTTTCAAGTTCACCTCCTCAAGAAGGCTATAAAGGTGAAAGTTCAAGAACTTTTGTTGAAAGTTCAATCCCTCAAGCATGCAAAGCTTGTGTTCAAGATGAATGCAAATGTGTGAAACGAAAGAGTTGTGACAGCGATGAGGAAAAGAACACTGTTGATGGTCTTCAAAGGAGAGCTTGTAACTCTTCAAATTCACCTCCTCAAAGAGGCGATAAAGGTGAATGTTCAAGGTATAATTCTCCTTATCATTCAGTTGCTTTTGATTATGTTAAGCATGATAAATTTGTATGTAAAAATGGAAGAAAAAATCCATGTACATATTGTGGTTTATATAACCATCATATTTCAAAATTTTGGAAAAGATTAACCGCTTTCAGGAAACTTTGCAAGCAAAGACAATGTGAAAAGAGGATGCAAAAGATTTGCACTCATTGTCAGAAGCGGGGTCATCTCATCGACCAATGTTGGACATTGCATCCAACCACTCATCCATAGCATAAGAAGCATATGGATAAAGAGATTGGCAAGAATGGAAGAGAAGATTCCATCATCATTGTGAGTCAAGATGGTTCACAAGAGGACGATTTTCAGCAAAAAAAGTCACCGTTGAGTTGGCTTGGTAAGAAATGGTTGGATTTCTTGAGAAAGTAAGGCTTGCATTTTCTGTTGTAGATGCATATTTAAGCCTTATGTGTGCATTTATGTTGAGAGTATGACAAGTTGCAGCAGTTTATCACAACTTGTATGATGCAAGTTGCATGTGAATGCAATTCATTTGAAGGAATTCTTGTTTGTTGCACAACTTCTCCAGGAGGATGTAAAAGATGGGTATGATGTTCACTTGTTGTAGCCATTTATCTTTTTCATTTCAGCTCTTATGTACCCACATGTTTCGGGTTTATGTACTTATGTTTATACTGGAAGGAGAGTTGAAGAGTCATGCACATGCATTTGTTTTTGTGTATGTGTAAGCAGTGAACCTGGTGATAGTTTAACATGAAAGGCTCATGATTGTAACATGATTGTGTATCATGTTTGTCAACTTGTCATTTTGGGAAGGTTGATATGTTTCAAATGATTCTCGACTGGTGTCGATGATTGTCTGACGACTATGTTGTGTCGATCATGTTTTTTGACTTGTGTTTAGTCGATGGTGTTTGTTGGCTTGTAAGTTGATTTTGAGTACACCAAGATGCAAGAAAACACCATGTGCTTTGATGAAGTACAAAATGCGATAGTTTTCTTGAAGAGAAAAAAGACTTTGTTGGCATCATTTTCAGTCTTGTATAAATTTGTTTTCAAGACTGATGGTTTTCTTGGCTTGTGACAAGATGTCGCAGGAAAGTTTTTGCAGCCATTGGAGAGTTGATTGTGTTGACATCAAAGAGTTCACAAGAGGGAATTGATTCTCAGTGGGAAGGTTGGCATTCTTCCAAGCACAAAGAGAACAGTGGGTCAGCAGCAGCCAGAGAACAGTGGTTGAGGGACATAGCCAGTTGTAGTGCAAGGCATGCCAAGGTATCCACGTGATTGTCGAAAAGACTTTTCAAGTAGAATCAGTTGATAGAACTTGAAAGCAGAAGAGTATTGAATCTCAGATAGATAATCATAAGCTTTTGTGGGTCCAAAAGCCTTTCAGTGGGAAGGTGTGATCAAAATCTGGACCAGGGGTCAAATTTTAGCTCAAAAATCAAATTTCTCAGAATTACCTCAAAACGAATGGATGCATAGCCCTTGTCATCATGAACCCAACGCAACTCATTTGGGTTCAAATGGACATCAGGAGCGAGAGATATCGCTATCTGTTCGAATCGTCAAACAGGTAAAAGAAGGGACGTTGAATGTGTAGTTCGTACAGTCCGTACAGATGCTGACATGGCATGATCGTACACTGATGTGGCAGAGGTGACATGGCAGTTTCAGATTGGCGGACAGTTGGGAAAATCATGATGTGACACATGGCAGTTTTTGGTTAGTGGTTTGGTGCCACGTGGCACCATTGAATTGGTTATTGGGTCAAGATAATATGGAGTCCGTGGGGATCGAACCCCAGACCTCCCCCTTTGGCAGTGCTTTGGTAGTTTGTGGCTACCACTAGCTCACACGGTGGTCCTTGTTTAAACTATGGTTTTAATTACATATAAATTGTATTGAAATGTTATATGGGGCGCATCCGGGCTGGGGCTTAGCCCCAACCCCAGTCGCATGCATTTATATATATGACCACCAATTTATACACGAAGTGCACGGGAGTTTTAAACCATATTCAAAGCCCCAGTTGTATACTTTTACTATATGACCTTGACCTTGGCGCAAGGGTTAAGTTTGGTTTGTAACAAACGATTAGCCCATGGTTTCAGGTGCTTACCCATATGATCTCGGCCTTGGCGGTTAAGGGTTGGGCGCGCCCTAACCGTCCTACAGTTTGATCCATTTTTTGGTTATGCATGTGTTCTGGGTTTAAGCAGCATTTGGAGTGTGTTCTTGGTTCAACGTACATGAGGTGCGTTTTGGCGAACCAGAGACAACAAGCTTGAAGGAAGAGAATGGCAGGAGGCCTATCTTCTTTATTTTTTGGCCAAATGAGGTGCCATAAAAGCCCAACTAGGGGGTTTTGGACGTTCTGAATCCATTGGCACTATTTTCACAGCCATTTGAAGACTTCTTTTGTAGGTTTTTAACCATTGAAGTTTCAGGAAGCTCCAGGGAGCTTGAAGCCCTCATTGATTGAGGACATGTTTTGGTGAGTCCAAGTTTGTTTTATGTGACTGAATAGTCATTTTTGGCTAATTGTTATGCTTTGAACACATTGGGACAGGTTTCAGAGGATTTTGAGGACTTTTACAAGTGTTTTTTCCAAAGAGAAGCTCAATGAAGCTTATGGCCACATGTAGAAGAGGTCATGCCCAGATGAGCCATGATCCGTTTTCAGAGTTTTATTAGTCATTTTTGGGGTTTTTATGTATTCTGATCCCAATGGTACAGTCAGAATTTCCATTGGAGTTGAGCAGCAGCTTGTAAAATAATCTTTGACAAATTAATCCCAGAGAGCCAAGTCCATTGATGGAGGCTCAAGGAGATGTAGCCCGGAGAGGGGTGAACTCTTTTATCATGTTGTTCTTGTTGTGAGTATTTGTTGGTTATTATTTGCTGGAAGTTATTATTTGTTGTTGTATTTATGAAAACAACTTATTTAATCTTGCAAAGATCTCACACATGATCATTTAAAAGAAGAAGCATGAACTTAACACATCATCTATCTTGCATATTTAAACACATGAAGCAAGGTCCTGTAAAGTTTTATTTTCATGAAGTAGAGGGTGCTTGCATAGCATAACAAGTTAGTCTTCTATTTTCAGATCATTCCCCAAGTTTGGCACAACACAGAGCCTTCTTACACAGTCTGCACACAAGATTCTTACAATCACTTGCACTTAGCTCTGCAAGTCTTAACACATAGTATGCACAAAGCCTCTAGCTCCGCACTAAGTCGATTCTACTAGGTCTCTCTTTCTTACATCGCCTAGATATCTATTTATACATTACAAATGGGGCCTAAACATGGGTAAACACATGGACTAACACCCCATACCCGTTACATAAACCCTAAATCCAAAAATCCCACAAAAGGGGGTGAGATCCCATGATCTCCGCTTCGCCTGGCGCTTCATCTTCGACCAGCTTGTCGAAGTCCCCCAAAAATGGTCAAACATGACAAAGGTTCTCCAAAACTTGTTCGAGGGCCAACACCCTTCCAGGCACTGTTCCATTTTCATAACCACTTGTTCCAACTGCGATCCTTTTCCTTGAATCTCTTCAAAAAGCATGCAGGCTTCATCCTGCACCGACTGGAGTCTCTGTGTAATATCCATGACTTTGATCTGGATGGAAGTAACCTAATGTTTTACTGTGCCTTGTTCTTGTGATATTTTAATCCTCTCAACTGCAGTGAGCAACTTCATCTGTGCCTGGATGGTGGATGCCTATTGTTGTGCCTCCTGGAGCTCTGCTTCCCATTTCAGCATCTATGGATCTTCTGCAAAGTGCTCATAGGTCCACACACTACAATTACTTAATTGCTTACACTCTGACGCCAATGCCCTGATTCTTTCTACTGCATTCCTAGAAGATTATTCCCTCTGATTGCGCACTTCTTGCAGAGTACTAGGTACTTCTTGGATCTCTAATTCCATTATTTGTGCTTAAAGCTGTTGAATGGCTTTGATGAGCTTCCCCACTTGCATCTCAGTTGACTTTGGTTCCTCCTGTGCCAAGCCCAACATAGATCGAAGTTCTTTAGTCACTACCTCTTTGACCACAATCTACTCTGTGAGTAGCTGATATTTTTATTTCTGCATATTCTCTTTGTCCTCCTTGAACATCGCCCTGATTTCATATTTCTCCTGCTGTGCAACTCGAAGTTTGTCTAAGACCTCCTTCTTTTCTTTCTTCACGACTTCTATAGATTTCTCCTTTTCTTCTTGGACTCGACGAAGTCAAGCCTCTGTTTCATCCGCTAATCTTCGTAATTGGGTGAACTCATCCCCTAATTCTGCAATTTCCACTGAAGAGGGCGCAGTAGGTATTGCATGGCTTGAATGGATAGCATGTTGTATGTCCTTGAGCTCCTTCTCTATTCTTTCATACAATGTTTCTTACTTTTGTTCATGTCTCTGCAAGATATCCTCTGAGGCATTCTCCATGAATGTGATGATGAGACTGAAATCGTCCACTATGAGCACATTCTTTAACTAAGGCTTATTGGCTTGGGTCTTCTTTCATGCTAAGGGTTTCTACGGGGAAACCTTCCTTTTCTTCGATGTTTCGGCCTCTGTAGGGGGATCCTTTGGCGGTGTAACTTCACCTTTTCCTTGTTTCTCTCCTTCTTCCCCTCCTTCTTGTTGGTTCACTTTGTCTCCTCCTCCTCCAGGTGATTCAGGCCTACTTTCCTCTAAGGCGTTGTCCTCCTCATCAGTTTATATGTTCTGCACTTCCTCCTTTTTCTTCTTTTTCTTCGCGCTAGTCTGTCCATCATGCTCAACCCAAGTGACCAATGGACTACCTATGATGTCGGTGTCAGAGAGTTTTTCATATTCCACTGGTACAAGGAAATCTTCTAGCCATTCTTTGGTGATCTCCTCCATGTCTTCATCGGTCAGCTTGTAATAGGACTGCAACTCCTCCTTACTTTCATCCCTACATGCAATGATGTAGATAAAGTGTCGATCTGCAAGAAACTTCGCTAGCGGCCTTTACTAATGCAAAGTGTTGGGTGTCATTCATGGGAATGATTTAATAGCATGCTTCAACGATAGGTAGTAAGCACAGAACACTGCATTCTCTTTCCACTGCTTCACCATATCATTTGTATACCACAAGGTGGAGAACCTTGCGGCCAATGACTCTGATGGATCAACTTCTGGGAAGGATTCTCCTTTTGGCATTTTCCAAGAAACAAATGTGATAAATACTAGTAGCCAGCTAAAATGAAACTCGTATCCCTGATATTGTGCTTCGCGACAGTCCTTCTCCAACTTGTTGACGAGGTAACTCGCCCAGTTCATTTTCATGCCCTCTAGGAACTTCCCCGTGAGGTCTATTACAAATCCAGTGACTTTTGTTAGGCGGTTCTTTCTGACAATATTACCAACTATAAGCAGACAAGCTAGGTGCAGTGCGCCATCCTGGATGGAGGATACCTTGTAGCCTCACTTTCCCTTTTCTACATCGTCATAGTCTTCCTTTATGTGCTGTGCTAGAGAGTGATCTGCAGCCTTACCAGGGTAGAATTGTTGAGGGCCTGGTCCCTGCATGCCCAGTCCTGTGATGAGATGGATCATCATCGGATCCACAGTGACACATGTTTTAATCCATAGATATCCTCCATGGTAGCATGATAGGAGGAGTTTAACACAAGCGTTAACCTCCTGATTTTGGCTGAAATGGGGGATCTTCATTACATTCAAGATCGTTGATTACATGAGATCCTTTATCCATGGCTAGGTTACTATGCGCGAATTCTTCCCAGTCATCTTCATCAAATACATATGTGGTGCAAGCATCACATAGTTCTTCCAGTCTCCAAGGTTGAAGTCGTTGTTCTTCAGAGTTGGAATGTGTCCTAACTGGGGTCTGACTACGTGTATCCCCTTCAGGATGTATGCGGTGATTATTGTGTACTCAAATTCATGTGAGATACAGTCATGGTTCACTGTGCCAGCCAAAGGAAGTATTTACTCTGGCAAGACCGACAGGATCTGCTTCACGTTAGCCAAATCGTCACGTTTTTTTCTTTGCTTCTCAGTAATGTGGCCAGAACGTCATCCACTCGATGGGGATTCTTTCAATCTACCAGTTGATGATATATGTATTCCCACATACATGACTCTCTCAGTCATGAGGTCTACAAGTATTTCCTCCACAGACTTCTCTAACGCACTATGTTCGCCCGACATTCACACTTGTAATAAAATAAATCGAGTAGGAAAATGAACAAGAAAGGTACTCAAATGGATGGCGAGGTCTAGAAATCACAACGTGATACAATGGGTTCTTTGTTAGCTCGGATATCACAGTTTGCAAAAAGTGGTCCCGACGCAGTGTCCGATGGGTTAAATAATCAACGTCGTAACAGATTCCTCCAATGGTATGAATGCCTCAATCAATACGAATCCATCCATTATGGAATGATCTCAATGGTCCAACAATGATCTTTCCAGCAATAAATGCATTTCTAGCTGTTCCAGAGTGTCATTCTAATGGTCAGGGCACCTCCAATGGTCATATCGCTTCACTGTGGCGAAGTATCATTCTTCATGGTTCTGTTATTCCGACAGGGTTCAAGTTTTGTAGATATGTCTCCTACGAAGTCTTTTCTGGAACTTGTTGTAGTTTTTCTAACTTGGATTTCTTCTTACTGAGCTTCCTTGCCTTCTTTCTTGTTACCCGAGTCTCCAGATTCCTCTTTCCATTCTTACTCTTATCTGTTCCTAGTGTAGTGACTTCACACTGCTGATGTTGTTTCAAAGGGTTCATAGATAGTACCTCTTTTCTTACTAGGTCCTGGGTGGAAATACTTTCGTCTTGCATGGACAGGTCCTTCAAACTTTCTTGTGCTTTTCCAACTTCAATAGCTAATTCTCTTTCCTTCTGCTACTTCGACTCAACTTCTCATTATTCTATCAGTCGATCTATTCTTTTAGCTATGATATCCATTAGTTATTTCTTTTTCTTTTCTATAGCTTCCTCCTCATCTGATCCTTTTCAATTCAAGTCTTTCCTAACAAAAGTGGAAAAGGGGCATTGTTCTCAATAAACTTAATGACTTCAAATTCTTCTTCAGTTGATGTTTCATGAACAATCATAGGTATATTAGTAACTCTTCCACATATGGTTATCATCTTTCCTTTAAATAAGCTTATCCTTCCCAATGAAGGTACCATAACAGGATTTCCCAAAATTTCCCAAGTGCTTTATGGCATAATGTTCACATGTGTTTCCTCATCCAATACATAGTCTATGTTGAAGTCTTCTATTCTTGTAAATATGCACTATTTTTCTTTCAGGATCTCTGGTAAACTGATGTCTTTATGATCATCAATTACTTCTTTTAATTGTATTAACATAGTCTATAATTATTTTTGTGTATGGCTCTTTAACATATCCTTAGTCTCCTGACCTTGTCTCTTGTCCATCTTTTCAACTTTAGCAATCATTCTTGGACAATCCTCAGCCTCATGACCAATAGATTTACAACAAAGAAAAATAGGACCTATACCAAGGAATTACTTAACAAGATGTCCCGATCTCATACAATTATAACACAATGTTAATCCTATATTTATTTTAAATGATCTCCCACCTCTCCTATACTACGCACCAGAATCACAGTGTTGGACCTGTAATCTGCAAAAAAAAATTCTAGGTTCCTGCATCCACTTATTAGTCCAAAATTTCTTTCTATGCATAGGAATAACATGTTTTTCTCTATTTTTGTCAAATTTATTCAGATCAAATTTTTCTTCTATCTCGGCCCTAAAATTCAGGATAGAACAAAATTTATCAAACATACCTAGATTCATACTTTCGAAGAAAAAATTTCCACTTATCGTACCTTTACCCGAACACAAAGCTTTAAGATCTTACCTCCTTCTTTCAGATCTGGTTTATTTCTTATCATAGAGCTTCGCAATTCAAGTAGAATACTGTGCACTACAACAAAATATCTACGCACAAATATTTCTCTTTCCTTCAGTTCCCAGCAATCAAAGTTTCAGGTCCCGGAAACAGAACAATTTGTTGGCACAGGGGCAGACCCAGGGTTCAACGCTTCAACTATGCACCAACAAAACCCTAACTGTCGACCCTTTTGGAAACACCTGCGAAGTATATGAAGTCTCACCCGAGGTGGAGGCAGGGTGGTTGCAGGACTCAGGTGTCTACAACCAAGCTGGGACACAGATCTGTGGTTACAACACTTAATAGAGCACTTAGCCAATAACATTCATTAGTTCCTGAACCTTATTCACATCGTAGGTTAAACCCTTATTATAGATCAATGCAGTAACAATACAGATCAACTAATTTCCATCACTTAGCACATAGCATTAAATCATATCTAGCATTCATTTACCATCAATAGAGCACTAATCATCCTTCCATCTATTCAACATATATAAAGATTGACGTGCTGACAGATAATCAACATAAATAACATTCACAACATCACACAAAGCACATCAAACACAGGATGTACGTGGTTCACCCCAGTGTGGGGCTATGTCCACCAACTTCTTCTTCTTCTTTAGTAGTCTCTGATCTTCTTACATTTATCTACTCCTGTGCACAGATCCTTAGAGCCAAGCCTCACACTGGACAGGTTATCTACGCATAATGCACTAGATCCACCTTCCTCAAAATTAGGTCAAGGCACAAATCCAACCCCTTACTAGCACAAATAACTTACAACTTCTTTCACTAAGCCAATATCAACCTACTATGCACCTAGCCACTAGTAGTCATGCACTAAGCCAATGGCAATCTACATTTCTTAGCTACTACTTATTTATATAATTATAAAAAGGCCTAAACGTGGGTAAACCCATGGGACAACATCCCATAACCCGTTACATAACCTTAGTAACCCTTTTCTCGGTCCACAAGCCCGCAAAACAAGCGATATCTTGCGATCTCAGCTCCACCTGGGGGATCCATATTCAACCAACCTATCTAAGTCCCAAAAGTTGTCAAACATGACCAATGTTTCCTCAAAACTTGGTCAAGGGCCAAAAAAACATGATGTAGCCATCAATGTTATTTTTTATTGGCAATTATATATGCCACCTTGACTGTTTATAAATGATTTTGTACTACCATTTTATGTTGAATTCGTGGTTACTATTATTGTTATGATTTTCTTGAGTTATTGGCATGACATGTTCAACTTCTTTCCTTGATTCTTTCTTTGGCCCTTCCTGAATATGCTTATCCTCCTACCAACTAATTTTAATTTTATTTTTTTATGTATCTAGAATTTCCTCGTAGATATAGGCTTTGAACCCAAAACATGCCCTTTTGTCTAAGATGATATTATAAATATCATATGTTCATGAATCATCTTCCTCGAAGCCATAGGATCTTAGAATATTTTTTATATTTTTAATTGCCTTTGAGGTATCAATTACATAAAATACAAATTTGAAAGGTAGTGGGAAATAAATATTATGATGCTTGGGATGAAAGTGTAATTCATATTATGCTGAACATTTATCTAACATATCTAAGGAAAATGTCCTCGAGGTTAGAAAGAATTGTAATCTACAGGGTTTTAATTCTATGCCATAAAATCTAATAGCCATATAATATTTGGACTGAAACCAATCATCCACTTCCAAATCCTCATTCAATTGTAAATCTCCCTACATTGGATAATAATTATAGAGGAATATCCACCATTCATAAGGAAAAAACCCCTATACATGAATTTATTAATATAGTGTTTGAACCCTTCATTTTGAGCTTGTGATCTTACTAAAAGGGCACATTTCGTCAAAATTTTGTTCTCAAATAGTGTATTAACTGTATTCAATCCAATATGTTGAATCATTTTATCTTCATAAAATAGGACTAAATATGTACACCAAGTGCGCTTGATATCTAAACATTTGTTCCTTAGCAAAGACAAACAATTATTCATAGATGCTTTGAATAAGGCATGATACTAGTTAGCTATGTTGGGAACTAGGATTCATGTTATGAAAAACATTTTCTTGGAATTAGATATTTATGGAAATAGAGTTCTTAAGAAAGTATTTCATTTTCT
>JASDQU010105046.1:40661-51804 GCA_032191745.1 Picea mariana
ATACGGAGATTTGTATTCTTTTTATTCAAGAAAAGTTAAGTGTCTCGGTATGATTAAATATTTAGTGGTTAAACTTGCACAGATCCCCGTAAAGAGTATTCTCATGGATGTAGTCATTGTTGACATCCCTGCAAAGTATGGCATGTTGTTATCCATGTCTTGGGGTGCCAAAATTGAAGGATCACTTCAACTATACATGATGTATGCCACAATCCCAATTTTCAGTGGACAGTTCACCCGTCTATACAGAGAGACAAGGTTGGTATATATTGTAAGTGACCCACAAAACCCAAATAATTACCTGGTATATGTTGTCTGTCAAGACCTAGGAAACTGTATATTATCAATTGATGATATTTTAGATGAATGTACATAATAAAATTGTATAGAAGAAGAGTACAAAAGAATATAAAAAACAAACAAAAACATAAATATTATAGGAGTTTGGAAAATTTTCTTTGATGGTGCTTCGTCTTGGGAATGAGAAGGAGCTGGAGTGTTGTTTGTAGCACCCGGAGATGAATTCATTATTTCTTTCTCATACAAGTTGCAGTGGGACATTGATTATACAAATAACATATGCGATTATGAAGCTCTGGTCTTAGGTTTAGAGGCTGCCCGAAAGTTGAAAATTGAAAATCTAATAGTCTACGGTGATGTAGAATTGATTGTAAAATAGATAAGGCGATAGTATCAAGCCAAGCATCCAAGGATAAGGTCTTACAAAAACTGTGCTTGGGATTTGATAAAAGAAAAATTCTCCTCGTTTAATATTTATCACATTCCCAGAGTAGAAAATCAACAAGCCGATTCTCTAGCAAAGGCAGCTGCTACTTTTATGCCACCGACCATCCTGAAGCTAAAATACCACATATAAATGAGGCACATGCCTTCAATACTAAAAAAATTTCAAAATTGGTAGGTCTTCGAAGACGATGAGCATATTAAGAAATTTCTCTAAATGGTAGATGACTTTTCTGAAACACACATCGACCAGGAGAATGAGAATGACCTTACTTGGATCATGGAGGAAGGAGAAGATCCTCAGAAGTTATAGGATAAGATCTCTAACCACCACATGCTGGTGCTAAAAAAAAATTAGATCCCTAAAGGTCTGATCCCTTTAGAAAGATTATTTGATTAGGACAATATACCCCTAAAGTCTACCTTGCAACCTCAACCCGAAGAGGTCGAAGATTGTAACATAGGCACCAAGGAAACTTCTAAAATGGTCAAAATATCTAAATAACTGCCACCCGAGATGAAAACTAAATATGTTAAGATGCTCAAACAATACAAGGATGTCTTTGCCTAGTCTTACGATGAACTGAAAACTTATGATACCACCTTCATCGAGCATAAAATCCCTTTAAAGCAAGGCATCAAGACTTTAAGACAAAATCTTAGACAGATAAACCCTATACTCCTACTTGCAATAGAAAGGGAGGTAAAAAAGATCCTTGATGCAAATATTATTGTCCCACTCAGTTATTCCAAATGGGTAGCCAACTTAGTTTCAGTTAGGAAGAAGAATGGTGAAATTAGACTCTGTGTGGATTTCAGGAACCTAAACAGATCATCCCTTAAAGACAATTATCCCCTCCCGAAAATGGATCACAATCTGGAAAAAGTGGTCGGGGCTAACCAAATGTCTATGATCGATGGCTTTTCAGGTTACAATCAAATTGCATTCCACGAAGATGACAAAGAAAAAACCGCGTTTACCACTCCATGGGGTAATTTCATGTATGATAAAATGCCATTCAGTCTGATGAACGCAGGGGCCACCTTTCAACGAGAAATGGACATAGCCTTTGTCGGTGAGAGAGATAATTTTGTTGTTATTTATCTCAATGATTTAACTATTTTTTCTAACTTAGATGCAGAGCACTTGGTACACCTCAAACAAACATTCGAGAAATGCAGAAAAATCGGCTTGTCACTCAACCCTAAGAAATCCCATTTTTCAATGTAAGAAGGTAAACTATTAAGCTATATAGTATCTATATAAGGAATCAAAATCGACCCAAAAAGGGTTGAAGCTATAAATGCAATCAATATTCCTAGAAACAGAAAGAAAATTCAGTCTTTTTTAGGTAAAATAATTTTTTTAAGGAGATTCATCCCAAATTTCGTTGAAATTGTTAAACTGATTACAAATATGTTGAGAAAGGACAGAAAGGTCAAATGGGTAGTTGAAGCTAAAGCATATTTCAAACGCATCAAGAAGGTAATAGGAGAAGAACCGGTGTTGACCAGCCCGAACTACGTGAAAGAGTTCATGATATTTTCATTCGCATCCGAACATACTATCGCAACCGTGCTCTTACAGAAGAACGATGGAGATTTCAAGCAACTGATAGCATTTTTTAGTAAAATCCTCAGAGACGCCAAGTTTAAATATGATATACTGGAAAAATAGCCATACATTATGGTGAAGGCCCTCAAAGATTTCAGGACTTACATACTACACTCCAAAATAATTGCCTACATACCAACCAGCTCTGTTAAAGATATATTGGTTCAACCTGATAGTGACAGAAGAAGGGGCCGATGGCTAGCCAAGATTCAAGAATTAGATCTTGAGGTAAAACTAACTAAACTCATCAAAGGTCAAGGCCTGGATAAGATATTAGCTGAATCAAATTTCATAGCACTCGGTATAAATCATCTACAATCTTACGGAGACCTTCTAGATATAGAAGAATTTGATGATTATACACCTACGACTCCAATCCAAGAAAAATTTTCCTCCTCTGCTTGGTATGGAGACATAGTTTTGTACATCCTGACTCTTCAGTGCCCAAGTGATATGACTCCTTATAAGGCGAGAACATTGAAGCTGCACGCGGTAAAATATTGCATCAATGATGACCAACTGTATTGGAAGGATCCCCTAAGATTTTTACTAAGGTTTCTGATAGAATCCAAAATAGAGAATGTTATAAATGATTTTCATGAAGGGGTGTGTGGAGGACACCACGCCTAGAGGGAAACGACCTATAAAATCCCGAGAGATGGATACTATTGGCCGAAATTATTTACAGACATGAATACTAAAGTTAGATCCTATAATTCTTGTCAACTATTCTCATGCAAGCAAAAGCTTCCTGCACTACCCCTGATTCCAGTCAAGAGGGAAGCTCCATTTCAACAATGGGGTCTGGATTTTATCAGATAAATCCATACACAATCTAGTGCACAACATAAATGGATTTTAACTTCCACGGACTATTTCACTAAATGGGTAGAGGCCATTCCAACACAAAATGCTACAGATTCAGTGGTGATAAATTTCTTAGAAGAAAACATTTTATCAAGATTCAACTATCCCCGGTAGATAGTTACAGATAATGCCCAAGATTTTAAATCCATGGCGATGGTTAGTTTTTTTCAAAAGTACAACATTGTAATAAGACATTCCACAACCTACTATCCTCAGGGAAATGGATTAGCCGAGTTGTCAAATAAGATCCTAATCACCATAATAAAAAAGGTGTTGGCTGAAAATAAGAAAGCCTGGCATGCTCATTTGAAATACACTTTGTGGGAAAATCGAATCGACACTAAGAAATCGATCGGAATATCTCCTTTCCAAATGGTGTACGGTACTGAAATGGTCCTCCCCATAAATCTCGCTCTTCCTGTGATGAATCTTTGGCAAGATGCGAAGGAAGAGCCGAATGATGTTACCATAAGAATAAACCAGTTAGTTCAATTCCAACAAAATAGGGCTGAGGTAGATGAGAAAATTTAGAGATATCAAGATAATATGAAAGCCCCATTTGATAAAAGAGATAAAGATAGGGAATTTCTTCCCGATGACCTAGTTTTGAAGTGGGATGCTACGAAAGAAGATGTTGGAAAGAACGACAAGTTTGATCACATATATTTTGGACCTTTCAGGGTCGTACTTTCGAGAGAAAGAATTTGTTCTTATTAGAAAACATTGTCGGGAAAGTCCTTAATGCCCCTATCAACGGGTGGTACCTGAAACACTTCATGCAATAATCAGATGCAAAATCCCCTTTGTACACACCGGTTTGATTTTCATGTTTTGATTTGCAGTTTTTCGTTTCTTTGGTAAGTTTCTATTTTTATTGTCAAATAAGACCAGTTTTGTTTTTTTCATAAAAATAAAAAATAAAAGAAAAAGAAAAAAAAGAAAAATATAAAAACGAATAACACATATCGTTTCGTTTCCTGCAAAAGTTTTGACGTTTCCCATGTTTATTTTCAGGCATAATACTTATCAGTAGTCGAGAAATAAAGATCCATCAGGAACCGACACTCACTTTTCAGATTGGTTGGGTTTCTTGCAAAACGAGTGATAAATTAATAATGGTTTTAGTTGAAAATACAAACGAAATCCAAGGTATGAAATTCTATGCTTATTGTTGATTCAAAAAAATGCCAAAATAAATCTTATAAAGCCTAAATAAGGTTGTACTCATGTAAAAATGGTGACCTGATCAAATATTAGAGCAATCCAAGATTCTAAATTTTTCCAAATCAAATGAAAATAATACAAAGGTAAAAGGAAAATAAGAATAAAAGAAGATCACTAATCAAGAAGTAGGCTGGAGTGAAAATCAGATCCCTTTTCAAAACCTCCAACCCCTCATTTTGTTTCCTTCTAACACGTCCGAAAATGTTTTATCCTATCCCGAGTTTCACTATCGAAGCTTAAATATTCCAGTAAGACAGATTTTGCCTTGACTCAGGAAGCCTAAAAAACTAGACCTTCAAAATGAGAGTGGGAGAAACTCTTTATGATTCCTCTAATTTTTAACTGAAAGAAAGTATGTCTAGGCTAATCCTGACTACTTTATCCCTTATATCAAATTTAAACTGATTAGTTTCGCTCAAGGAAAATCCCTGGAAAGAAATAAATAAATAACTTCCCATGAGAACTTCCCTATAGGATAAGGTGTTTTGAAGGTTGGGAGAGGATTAGTCTAGAGTAAATCAAAGTGAGTTAACATACCTTCGATTCTAATTTATAAGAAGATACCATCCCCTATATGGCACATACAAATTGATTGCCCCCACTTCAGAAATATTAAAATATAAGGCAGATGGTGAAAGGAAATTCGAACTTCGATTGCCCCCATGTTCAGAAGAGATGATGAAAGGAAATTCATTTAAATGATTGCCCTCATCTCAGGAAAAGTGCAAATTGAAGTGGTGAAAGGAAATTCAATGGGAAATGTAGATAACTTCACCAGGGTATTGAATAGGCTCGTGACAGTGAAGCAAAGTCTATGATATCTGCAAGGTTGTTATACATGTATATAATGTACTATGGTAGCTAGTTCTCTTTTCGACAATATTTACATCCTAAACCAACAAGGGACTCCTGAAATTAAGTCATTAATCTTACTTTACCTTGATGCGAACAAAATCAACCACAGTATGATAGATTGATTAAGGTTGTTTTGATTATCTTAAACAAATCCTAAATCAGTTTCAGAAAAAGAGAAGCTATTAATAGCCTAAAATCAAGATCAGGGAATGATTTTAAAAGTTTTCTAAGACAAGGTTGAAGTCTATTTTCTTCGTGTATGATTTTTCCAAAGGTGTTTCCCAGAACCCAATCATGACTCCATTAACCCAATAGAGGCACTTGATTTACTGTTCTTCCACGCCTCGAAGGGAGACACGATCCCCAGATGGAGCCTATGTTGGAACACTTTTAAAGTTTTAAGCCTTAAGGTGCATGCTAGGCCCACTGTCGATTATGTTTCCCCATCGATTGAATGACCCCTTTTTCCCTGATTTTTTGGAGCCACCTGATTGTTAAGGATGTCAAACCTCTAGAGACCGATTCTGAGTTTCAGGCTTCGGATTTTCATGCTTCGAACATTTCACCATATAATAACTCCAATGTCCCGATGTCTGAAAGTGTTTTAAATATTCTAGTCCCAATACACGTGTACCTAAATAAGATTTCACACATCGTTATGGGTAATGGCCTGTCAAAAAGGTAATAAAGTTAATTTTCTGACACACGAAACCACAAATATCTAAAAATTGTACACCAATTAAAAGTTAAATAGTAAGCTTCGCGTGTATGGAGTTTGTATATTCACCATTCATCACACTCTAGATTCACGAAATCTGAACTCCTGAAATACCATAAACACTAAGCAGGGTTAATTAAACATTAAAGACAATTAGTTAATGGTTAACCATTTCGCGATTTTGAATTTCGGAAATCTCATCTAGAGCCACTATCAAAGTCCCTAAGTCCTAAAAGCTGAAAATCACTTAACGATAAACCCAGTTAATTAATGAGTAAACAAGATTATCTTGCAATTGAGTTTTCGCTAAACAAAGTTTAAGAAAGTTTCAAATCTTATTCATCCAAGCTCCTAGTTGCAAACCCCCAAATATTAATGGCATTAATTATGGCTCAGCGACAATGATTTCAAATAAGATCGCAGATCGCCACCTAGCCTTTTCCATTAAAGCTAACAAATACATTATCAGTAAAGGTATTCACAAATTAATACACCTGAGGTGAAAAAGATATTGAAGTTTGAATTTCATTTGCATTTTTATTGAACAACAACATTTAACAGACTAAGAAGTTTACGAGTTTCCCTGTAACAGATAGCATAGTTTCGAGCTTACTACTTTCATGGCTCCACAAAAAATGGCTAAAGTGTCTGGTGAAAGCATGAGCTAGAACACAAATGTCCTCTCGGACACTTCGCCAAGAGCTGTAGATACCATGAAAACCTGGATGCAGGTGTTTGATATCCTACAATACGAGCTGATTAACTACCCAGAAGAGTCAAGCTATGAGGTGACCAAAACTCAGGCAACGAAGCTCAAATACATAGCTCAATCAGAGTTGCATAAAATAGCCACATGGTCGAGGCTCATGCCTCATAACGACATGATATGCTGGGCTCTGGAGAACGTTGACGTCTTAACCAGGACCATCCACAATTAACAAAAAATTGTTGTTGGGTATTTTCGACCGGAACATATACAGGTGATGTACAAATTACCTTTGTCTTTCAAATACAGTTACAATGTCATTTTCTTAACACAATTCGATGAAGAATAATGCACACAAGGTGGAAAGAATTACCATGAATTAATCAAGAACTGGTGGGCACGCTCTGAGAGGTTTAGAACAGACACCCATGGCATGTATGCCACTACATCATTAGACACCCATATGATGTATGTGGGAATGATGCTATGTAGACTTTTCGGGAAAGAAACCGTTGCTCACTTCCAATTATCATGGGTACCAATCATGCATGAGGTTGTAGAAGGCTTTTCTTTTAATTGGGCAAAGATATTATCGGACATTTTGGCCAAGGAAATCACTGAATATCAGTCGTTAAAAGCCAAAGGGAAACCTTCCCCTTTCTACATGTTGGCGTACATTATGGATTCCATTTGTTTCATGATGCCATTTCCTTTGATGAGCTGGAGTTGGAATCTGACCAATGCTAAGCCCATACACTTCTATCATTCCAAGTTGTGGGAGGATAAAGAAAAAGATTTATTCTATGAAATCTGCAACTATGTGGTGGTGTTGATTCATATTGCTCTCTACGATTTCCCACCCCCTAGGATTTCAGACAATATCATGACAAATCTAGGGAAAGTATCAGACTGGTACATTGAGGAGCATTTCTCCTATATCAGGGTTTTTGGGTGTTTAGTTCCACCACACACTTTACCAAAGTTTCTACCAAATCGGTTGGTATGTCGAGAGATATCCTATCAAATGGTAGATGGAGGAATCAACAAGGAATTAAAATCAGCGCAGAAAAAGGTATGGCATACCTTCCCTTTACAAATTGGTGTGTTCTCATTGTTTGATTTCGGCCACTCGAAAGTGGAGGCCGCATCCCTAGAAGACATTAGGCTGGTGGATATTGAATTCAAGAAGCATGATCCTCACAAGATCGTGTCGAACCACCTATCACTATACAATCTGAAGCAATACGAGCATGAGGATTTCCCACAGGATGAAATATTCCAAGGAGTAAGGTCATACCAAGAGGTTTTGAGTTGAGTCCAAACCTGGCTCTAGATAGATTAGCTGAGTTCTACAGTTTCCAAAAACACAAAAGAAATAGTTTACAAAAAGTCTTGCAGGGGAAACCCAGACACCTTCATCTACACAATAATTTGAGACTCAAGGTTTAGAAGTAGGAAGTTCCAGTGGACCAGACACTTAGAAGAGTTTGGAAAAAACTGATGATCTGACACAGAAAAATAGAAACCACATTGCCAAGTTCACTTGGTAATAAAACTAAAGCTCAAATCGAAGCTTTGTCAAAAAAGAGACAGGAAAAACCATAATCCACACCAGGTAGATCGAATACTAACACAATAGGGAAACAACCATCCACCGAGATAGGTGGCCCTATCAAGTCGGTAACACCTTTACAGTCCATTCAAGGGAACCCGAATGCCAAAGTCGTGTTTATAGATTATAGTAACTCCTATTCCGACTGCTTCCAACTTATTTTTCAACAAGAAGAGGAGGGCTATTGTTAAGAGAGAAACACACCAAAGAGAGGGTGCCACTGTCAAAAGACACATAGTGTTGTATGATGGACAAGCCTTAGATGAGGTGGACTTCGCCATAGAAATGGCAGGCTCACTGGGGAATTTTTCCATGATGAATCAATTTTCGGTAGGGAATCTAGCAGAACAATTGAAACAGAAGAATCTATTAGTGAGATAGTTCTAGAACCAAGTAAATACTGTGGAACAAAGTGTAAAACATAAGATGAACCGGGATTTCGATCAAATCAGATCCTACGAGAGAAATCAAATTCAGCAGCTGCAAGCGAACATTGAGGAGTTTCAAAGCCATTCACAAGCCGATAGAGAATTAGACACTCAACGAGAAAAATTGATCAAACAACATCAAGCCAAGTTACATTTAGCCGAAGTTACAATAGCAGAGGTGGAAACTTTTCAATCTCAGGCATTGGAGGTGCACGAGAAGCTGGAATTAGCCCAACAAAACCTTTTTACTAAAGTGGAAGTTTTCAAAAGTTGTTATCGGATGGCAGACCTCTCTCTAAAAAACATTTACATTAAGGAGAGAGAATCCACTATCGCTCGAGCTATGTTCCAAGAGGCCATTGTAATGGAATAAAAATATGAAAGGGAAAAGATCCCTCGATTGTCTCTTTCAAAGAAAACCCGAGGTGACATAATCCTGAATACATGGGAGACAAATCTGGTTGAAAGCAAAAGATTAGCCAGGGAAGTAAATAGATCTTGTGAAGAAGCCTTGTCCTCTCTCGACAAGGGGTTACTAGACATTGAAGGAGATAGTATCTTCTAGGCCCTGGGATAGATTGATATCATGAAAAGCCAACTTAACTCTAAGACAAGCATTGAAGAAGCCCAGGCGACTATCCAATAATTGAAGCAAATCGACATTGGTTAGATTAACAAGTGGATAGTAAATCCCAGCTTACAAATACAGAATATATCGTTGGAAGAAAGGAAAATATAGGATAAGTTTCCTCATATAGAAAATAATTTGTATATTTCTGAGGTGAATGACACAACAGAACCCTCTAGGTTAGTAGTGCAGCTAGTAAGCAGGTGCGTCTAGTGTGTCAAACACGCAAAGGCTATTACATATGGAAACAAATGAGATAAAATGCACCTACTATTGTCATGATCAGATGCAAGCTATCTCCAAGATGGAGGATATGAAAAATAAAAAAACACTACGTGCAGGTGAAGAGACAAAATGATTATGTGACCTTTCAAATTACATATTGTAATATTTATCATTTTAGATTTAGAGAAGTCCAACCGTTTTTAGGTCGAGGCCATTTTGTATAAATATCTAAATCAAAAACTTATTTTAGGCTGCTTCTTGCTGGATGTAATAGAGAAAACTCTCCTTTTGTGAGAATTAATACAAGTGCAGACATGGATCCCAATTTTTGTGCAGTTTGAGTTATGTTTCACTCTTGTATTCCATGTTTCTAGTTTTCTTTATGTTATTCCTCGATAAGTGAGTGTTTGCAATTTAGTACTGTTGCTACTGCAATCACATTAAATCGGTTATTCATTAAGAAAACAATGTTTCCTCTATATTCACTATAAGTGAATACAAGACCTGTGAGCTACTTGGATCACTGTATCTCATATCCTTTCAATGATGCATTCTTTTTTTTCTTCTACTGTGAACAGGTCAAGATTCATCTTCCATTGGTGTCTCATTTTGCTTCAAAGTTTTGCAAGTTTCTCTCACATCATCTAATTTTATAAATCGACTCAAACAACAAATTACAGCCTTTGTCTCGCTTTGTCTTTAATTTCATTTGAGGATTAATTCTTATATAACTAACGGAAGAAAAATAACCTTTTAAAAAACATTCATTTATATTTTTGATGCCTGGCATTATTCTTTGAAATTTAGGTTTAATCTCAAGAACAACACAAAGTTCAATCCGTTTTCTATATCTCCCATGTATATATTTCAGCAAAAGCTCAAATACATCAAACAACAACTCAAAATTTGGAACAAATTCCATCTCAACAACATCTTCCAAGGAAAGAAGATCATTGAAAAATTGGAACATTTATAGAAAGAAATAATTCATGGAGGAAGAACATAAACTTTCATTCAAGAGGAAAAACACCTCTAGAATGAGCTGAATGAAAGAGAAAACCATGAGGAGATTCTATGGAAACAAAACTCTCGAATCAAATGGCTCAAAGAGGGAGAAAAAAAATTGAAAATCTTCCACAAATCAATGATTCAATGTAGGCACCCTAATCACATTATTTCAATAAAGGATAGCCAAGGTAGTAGTCTCATGGAACATCATGACATTGAGCAAGAACTTGTTCTCTATTTCCAACACATCCCCTCCCTAGTCTCTCCTGAACAAAATGTTTCCCTTATGTGACCCATCATCTTTGATGAGGTGGAGAAAGTTGTCTTTTCTATTCCCAAAAACAAATATCTAGGCCCTGATGTAATACCCCTAATCCGAACCCCAATTGTAATTGAAAATGTAAATGTACATATAGGCTAGTGAGTTGTTGGAACCAAGTTTTGGTTCAGTTTTGCATGCACTTGAGTAAGTGCATGAGGATTACCTTGAAGTGCGCATTAGATCGAGTTATA